>PVJS01001055.1:0-106424 GCA_004027185.1 Glis glis | reverse complement strand
CACTAGGTAGAGAGAGAGAGAGACAGGGGGAGAGAGAGAGAGAGAGAGAGAGAGAGAGGGAGAGAGAGAAAGAGAGAGAGAGCGAGTGAGCTGAGGCTGGCCGCGAACCTGGATCCTCTGGTCTCCGCCTCCCAAAGTACTGGGATTACAAGCGTGTGCCACCACGCCCGGCTAACATTCAAAGTGGTACATTTATATATACACACATCACTTGGTGTGTTTCCCTGTGGATCCCAGCCCACTCCCCACTTCCTGCACATGTTAATGAGATTGACAATGATACCTGCATATATGAACATAATATTATTTGATTTGTTTCCTTCCTCAAGTCTCGTTTTTCCTCTACCCACCTTCCTCATTCCCATTCCTTTGCACTGTTCACTAGTCTCGCTTCTCTTTCATCTGAAGTTGGTTTTCTTTCCTATTTCCTCTCTCATTTCCACACATAAAATAAGACATAGACCTCTGACTTTCAGAGACTGGCTGATTTCACTTAACATAATGCTTTGAAGTTCCACCCATTTTCCTGAAAACAGTATAATTTTGTTCTTCTTTATTGATGAGTAAAACCTTCTTTGTGTGTATATATACCATATTTTCCTTATCTATTCATGTGTTGGTGGATACCTAGTTTGGTTCTATAACTTGACTATTGTGAATTGTGCTGCTATAAACATGGGTATGCGAGTTTAGCTATAGCACTCTAATTCTTTGGGAAATACACCAAGAAGTGGTATAGCTAGGTTATATGATGATTCCATTTCTAGTCTTTTGGGGAACCTCCAAACTTATCTCCATAGTAGTTTTACTAATTTGCAGTCTCACCATCAGTGTACAAGAGTTTCTAATTCCACGCATCCTCACTAGCATTTATTGTTTAGAGTCTTGATGGTTGCCATTCTAACTGGAGATAGAATTTCAGGGTAGTTTTGATTTGCATTTCCCTGATTGCTAACAATGTTGACATTTTTTGAATTTATATTAACCCATTGAGACAAAAGTCACAGGTACTAATATTTACTGACTTTTTCTGCATAGCAAACACTGTACTATGACTTAATTTTTGTCATTAAATCATGAAAATTCTAAGAGTTCAGTATTATCTTCAACTTTCACATGAGGAAGCAGCCTTAAAAACATGAACTAACTTCCCCCAGCCATTGATCCAGTAAGGGGAAGACTCATAATATTCTTTTATGTCTATACAATTCCAATTTTCTAATTTATTATACTACAAATGGTCCATTGTTAAAGATGCTGAAATATAATGATTCAGCCTACTGGTCATAGGATAGCAAGGAACAAGCACTTTTATTTTCATGTATTTGCTAGGAAGTTAAAATTATGTATTAGCAGAAGATTTGGGAATATACAGGAGCTAGTTATGCTCAAGTTTATTTGCCTATCAGTTACCTGAAGAGATTGCTTAAAACATAATAGCACCCGATGCACAGAATCAATAGTCTTAGGAACTTGTGTTTTTAAAACTCTCCATCAATAAGACAGTGGTGAACCATTGTTCTCGACATTAAGAGGAGACAATTCTAACTTTCCTTCTCTTCAAACCCATGTTGGATTTTCAACATTAATCTCTCCTTTCTTTAATCTTTTTCTCTTAAATGTTTAACACTTCAATAATAGGTACTGCATATAAGTAGAAAGTAGAAGAATACAATCACAAATAGAGTTTTAAGATGCATTTTTGGGGGTGCTGGGGTTTGAGTCCAGGGCCTCTTTCATGTTGGACACATGACATGCTTCATAACTGAGCTATATCCCCAGCCCCATAATATCCTTTATTAAAGACAAACTACTTTTTATGATGATGATACTGAGAATAAAGGGTTAAATTTGTTGTAATTCACATACAAAACAATCTAAGAAGTTTTGAAATTAAGGCAGGAGACAGAAGGGATCAAACGAAAAGGATTATCTACCACTGCGGGCATTTTAGATAGCCCATGAAGACTATAGATCACAAAAATATATACTCAAAATGAAAAGTAAAAGGTTCTTTTGAACCTTTCCAATAAAAGCATAGAAACAAAAGTCAAGATGGGGCATTGAGGAAACTTAACCACAACCAGTCATCCATGTTAAGCAGATATGAGGTAAATGGGCTGAGATAACCAAAGACCTTTTGAGCCAGGCTAATTAGTTTGCAAAGAGTCACCTAGTACATATATGATTTATAAATGTAGACTATAGCTAAAGGGGCCAACTAGAATCCTAATGCAATATTCCAGAAAAGATAACTAAGAACTTTAATAAGGGATTTATAAAATAAATCATAAGAAGTTATGAATCTGACCAGTATAGGGGGAAAAAATGATAGTGAGCCTGGATAAATAAAATACAGAAAAACAGCTAACATTGAAATTTATAACTTAGGTAGTTTCCTGAGTGACACCAAACCTGAAAATCTTTGGGAAGCTGGTATAAGAAATTGTCTACAGTAATACTAGTAATATTTAGAATAGACTAACATAATAATCATAAAAAGCTCAATACCTTAACAAAACAAATTATTTTTACAGATCTACTGTGTAATGTGGATGTTCCTAGTTTGGTGTCTCTGCTGAGCAGCCGTACTGCATGTAGTGACTCTGGAATCCAGGTATGTTTATCATAAGACTTCTCTATGTGATAAGGCCTTGGGTCCTTTCCTTCCAGCTGTGTGGGTAGGTAAAAAAAGTAACATGAAAGTTTGTGTGGGAAAGTTTCAGACCAGGCCACATATGGCATAAATAACTTCCATCCCGATTCCACTGACAAATCAGAAGACCAAAAAATAGAAAATCAAATATAATATTCCAACTAAATATATACACATGCATGGGAACTGGGAAGTGTAGTGTGTCCAGGAACAAAAGCAAATAAGACATTGGCGAACATGAGTGATCTCTGTTAGACATGCCAAATAGGAAAGTTTAAAAGACAGAGAAAGGGAACAGTGTGTAATTCACACACTGAGTAAACTAGACACATTAAAACATTTCTTCTTTGTCATAGATTATATTTGGAATTATTTGTATTTGTAGGACTCCTTTCATTCTAATATGTTATGCGCTAACGTTAAAATAGAATACCACTCATTTAATTTCTGACCACACATTTCTAACCAACGATCAGTCTGCTGCAATTGCAGCATTTCCCATCCATTTCTTACCTTGTTTTTTTTTTTATCATTCAGTCTTAAATACAGGAGTACTTTGACAGTGACTATTTGTTCTGCATATGATTAGCACTTCTCTCCCACTCATTAATACAGTATATATCACAATATATATTTCCAAGAAATGTATTATGTCTATATTTCTGTTCATATTCTCAAATAATGAGTTCATCTCTAGAATTTCTGATTTTGTGCTTAAAATGTCAGCCTCAGGAATATTGTACACATTTTCTCATTTACTTAGAAGCATCCATCGTTTTACTCTCTGTACCTTTAGTAGGGTCACAGTTGTGGGGTTTGTGTGTATGTTTTTGGTGTGGGGATTTTACAAATCTATTTCGTAAGTTTGAGTAGTTCTTTTATGTCACCCAAGTGACTTCTAATTATGTGATTCTGGCCAATGGAATTGGGAAATCAGCTTGATGATATCAAAACAAGGAACTTAATCACTTCTATTCCTAGAGCTCTGAGAACATTACTCTGTGTCCTTCTCCTGACATTCTCTATGGCTGTTCCGACTCCTTGGCTTACACTTGAACTGTTCTCACTGTGGAGAGAGCCCTGGATTCCCTGAAGTCTAATAAAGTCCAATTAAGGACTGCTAGTTCCTGAGCTGCATACCCTAAGGACACATGTTAATGATGAGTTTAAAATGGTGCCCTATTATAGGCTTATGGAGTGCCAGTCACCTCAGCACTTCATTGTATAAATGAGTGATAACTGGTAAGACTTTAGCATTCCTATTTAAAAGATAAGAAACTTCAGGGAACTTCAGGAACTTCATCAATGTTACCCAGGCACACCAAACAGAACTTCCTCTTAGATTCCCAATAGATGAAATAATTGAATAGTAGAGATAGCATCCATTTTAGCTTGGCCCACCTTACTTGAATTTGGATATATATAAAATTAGATTTGGGGAAAAGTATGATTCCTATTTTGTCTTTACTTTAAGAGATTTGTCCAGATTTTTGTGGAATGAAGATCACTCAGAATACTGATAGAAACTATTTTTTGCACAATGAAAGAGTGCATTAAAATTTGGGAACTAATAGTGTGATTTGCAAATATCATAAATATTACTTTTCATGAACCTTTTCAATTACAATGTTCTCCAGTAGAAAGAATGAAACCAAGTTGTCACCATCGCCCCATTCTTAGAAATGAAATTTGCAGCTTGTACATTTAACACCTCACACCCTTCTCCCACACCCAGCCTCTGAGGGCCGTTTCTATGCACAATAATACATGAATGGGCCCCAAACTCTATCAGCTAACCTCTTTTATGTCCCAAGACACTAAATCCTTTATTAGCACAATTCTTGTTTAAGTATAGAAAAAAAATGTCTTGGAGATTGCTTCTTTCCCTTATACAATCCGAATCTATATATCATTTATATAGGTACCACAAGTTTATATGAAAATCTAAATATTATAAGAAGAATTTTATAAATTCTATATAGATATCTATACTATAGGTTTTATAGATATCTATACTATACCTGGTATAGATAGGGAGCTTAGGATATATCTAGCAAAACTATTAACACATATACATAGTCTTTATTTAAAATATGAAGAGTCAGCGAGGCTTCTATCCTTGGAAAAAGAGAATGTCCTAAATAGCATAATATATTTAAATAAAAACATCATAAGGAATACTGTTATTTTTATGTAAAAATATTAGAATGAACATATGTTTGATAATAACATGGTAATTGGAAGAGGAACTCTCCAAAGAAACAAACCAAGGTATAGTGCAAAAACATTATCATAATGAGAAATGAAACAGCACACCAGAGATTTAAAGTAGATACTAACTACTAAGCACACACACATACACATAACAGCTCCAAACTGAATTCCTGTAATAGCATTTGTGCTTAAGCATATAAAAAGTCCTCAAACTCATAGTTTTGGCCAAGTTAGCATTAAATAGAGGGCAGGATCAGATCAGTTCTAATTCATTAGCTTCCAAGGATCCATGAGGGTTTCCAGTAGATGTTCTTCACTTTGGAGCCATAGTTATGGGGTCATAGATGTACACTTCCCAGAAGCAAATCTTAACAATTTAGCTGAGGAAAAGAGTTTGGCTGTGTTCCTCTTTCATGCATGAAATATTGAGAACATTTCTAATATTGCTAAAAATTGGAATGTAATTTCATCTTCAGAAATGTTTATGAACATTCTCTCCTTTACCATAAAACTATTCCAAAGATGGAGCCAGAAGGAAATTGCATTGCAACACGAGTCATGTGGTAATTGATATGAATGTACCCCCTGGTAGTCTCTTAAGTATATTACCCTTTCAGAGAGTTTAGGATTTTCCCCCCCAAGAGTAGTGACTATGTCTCATCTGTATTCTAGAAATTTCACAATGCCAAATCCACCTGTTTTAGTAAATACAGTTGACATTGAGGCTCATCACTTCCATGATAGAACAAGCTCCATCAGCTGCTTTGAAATTTCAAAGCTTTAGATCATAGCTCTGCCTGACCTCCACACCAGGATAAACAACAGATATGCAAATTAAAATTTAAAGGATCAATTAGATCTGTTATGTTTGGAGACATTTTAAGGTGGTTTAGAACTCTTACTTATACTTGGATAACTCTTTCATTTGGTGTTTCCTAAGTATAGTTGGGGTACATTTGTAAATGAAAGCTAAAAGAGAAAAATTAAAGAAAGTTTGTGGTATATTTTATATAGTTTTTCAAATTTTAATTGATTAATAAATGCATAGCTTGTCAAAATTTCCACTTATTATTCAACTGTTTTAGGAAATATTTCCTAGCATGGTGATATTGCTATAGGTGTTTTCATTTCTATTTGTGCATTACTTTATAAATGATAGCTATTAAAATAAAAAGTTGGAATTATTCCTTTTAGTATTTCATCCTTGAAATCATTTTGCTGATAATAATGCTTTAAATTGTAAATTTCTACTTTTACTACAACTAACATTGTGGTTCATTTATCTGATATTGAAAGGGAAAGTATCTTCTGCCAGAAAAAAATTATATAACTCTTTATTCCAATTTGGAAGCTTCAGGGCCTTCCACAATTTATAGACTAAGATGAATGCATAATGATCAATAGAGAGAACATCAACATTAAGGTTTAACAATTCACGTAAACATGATAGCACTCTAGGTAGCAGGAATACTGTAAGAATATTAAAAAAATATGCAGTACTGAGCATGTAGAGATGATTAAGGGGCTAAATTAAATATTTCAAAGTAAGGACAAAAGCAAGAGGGGGGTTATTCCCTGATTCTATGTTGGGCCATGGACTTTGGTTTCTGTTTTATGCTAGACTATGTTTACCAGAGCAGTCAGTGAACAGGATCCATGTATTTAAATCTCCCTACTATTTTTCAAGAAAACTGTGAAGTGTTTCAGGAGCTAGCTGGATATTCTTTTGTCTTGGAGAATGTGATTGTACTAACGTGATATCTCGTCAGGGCAGAGCATGCTTATCAAGACCTACCACAGTGCCCATAATCAAAATTTATGCCAAAGAGAAGCAAATTTTTTATCCTTGAAATTTATGTGCTCATGTCAAATTATTGTACAACCTTTACTGTTCTATCCTAGATGGCTACTTTAGTCTCCTTTGTCACAGCAAGGTCAGTTTCAGTCATTAGCATGAGGTAAAGAGAATTTGTTTAGTAATTTTGAGAATTCCCACAAGATCATTCTGCATGCACCCCACCTCTTTGTCTTAGGTTGTTTCTTGCTTCCTAAACTCTTTGCCTGGCATGTTTTCCAACTGACAATGTCAGAACCGAATCATTCCTTGTTCTCTCTTATTCTCTTGAGTCTGAGTCACAATACAACAGAACTAGTATTCCATTATCTTTTATTAAACAATTAAAAAATAACTCTGGGAAGCCTCCACCAGTCTGTGCTCTCCTCCCTTCCTTCCTCACCAAAGATAAATTACAGCAATTGGAAGGAACAGTTTGTCTCTGTGAAAGCAGAGGACAAACAAGGATACTAGCTCCCATAGTCCTATCTTTCAGCTTACCACTGGATAGGCATGAAGAAATAAAGATGATAAAAATCAATAAGCGTGTGTACATCCTAAAACGAAAAAAATATTTTACCAAATGACAAATCGTCTTTTTTTTTCCTGAAGAGGTCAATTTGTTTCCAAACCTATTATTTATAGTTATAACAGCCTTTCGAGAAAATGAAAGACACTGTATTTCTTGTACCCCTTTGCCAGCACCAGGAAACAGAGGCACCAACTGATAAGGAACTCACTGGAGATTAAGCAGCATTCACAGAGACAAAAGATTAGCTCAAATCTTTGGGAGATGAACCCAGTTGTCTGGACACTAAGCTGTTTTGCCTCCTAATACATACTTTTTCCATAACCCAGGAAAACAAACAATATCTTTAGCAAGCTAGTAATTTAAGAACTTAATAAAGGTCTACAGAGGCTAAACTGCTGTAGTGGCACAGAATAGAATATCTAACCTAACCTTTCGTCAGTGCATTTCCAAAGGCAGAGACAAAGAAATGATTTTGCTTCATCTCACAACAGATAACAAATATAATCAACTCATATTTCCATATCTGTATTTTTCTATAGTTATAAACTCAACTTTAAAAATGCATTACAGCAAAATATTAAAATTTGTGAGCAATATGTGAGGTATACAATTGATTACACATCTAGACACATGAAATGTCTTTCATCTTAGTGACTGAATTAAGTAAATGTTTCTTCTAAGAAAAACATAAAGATATATTTCAGATAAAATTGTATACTTGGATGCAAATTTAGAAAAATCATCCAGCTGGGCAGGGTGATGCACACCTATAATCCCACTACTTGAGAGGCTGAGACAAAAGTAGTTCAGGTTCAAGACCAGCCTCAAAAACTTAGTGAGACCCTTTTGCAAAATTCAAAATTAAAACAAGGGCAGAGAGTGTACCTCAGAGATAGAATGTCCCTGGGTTCAATTCTCAGTATACCCCACACCCCCAAAAAAGACATCCAAACATTTTATTTCATAGAAGAGAAAAATAAGATCCAGAATGGTGAAGTGAGTTTCCCAAAGATATATATCCTATCAATCAATCTATCTAGTAATTGTCCATCTTATCATATAAATATCATAACAATAATTCATAATATATATTAGTTGTCTTGCATCTGTTTTTCTTTTTGTGGTACTGGGGATTAAACCCAGGGACATTCTACCTTCAAGCTATACTCCAGCCCTATTTTTTATTCTTTATTTTGAAACAAGGTCTCACTAAGGCCTCACTAAGTAGCTGAGGCTGGCTGCGAACCTGTGATCTTCCTGTCTTAGCCTCCCAAGTACTAAGATTACAAGCGTGCACCACCATGCCTGGCTTGCATCTGTATTTTAAGTATGAGTTTGAATACAAGATGATAATCAATTTTTAATTCTATGGACTTTTGAGAAAAAGTTATGGACAATTTCCCATTCAATTCAATTTTCAGGATTTTTTTTTCATTTTAAGGTTCAAGACAACCAAGGCTTTTAGTCCTCCCCTTCTTTGTATACATGCATGCATATATGTGTGTTTGTGCATATGTTAGAATATTAAAGTCTTAGAGATCATAGAAATATTTTCTTGAAGGAAATATTTTGGTTAACTTTTCTGGAGTAAATAGATAACTTCAAGTCCAATAATAGGGAGAAGAAATAGGAACACAAAGAAGTAACATATGCAAAGCTACAGTCATATAAAAACATGAATTTGTTCAGGGCATTCAAAATAAAAGGTATTCGAAATGTCAGGCATAAGTAAGAGACAATGAGGTTGAAAAATTTGTTTAAAAACAGATAATAAAGGGTTCTTTATGAGAGGAGAAATGATTGGAAACTTATAGCTAGCTATGCCTGTAAGCAGGGGAGGCAAATTACATTCTTAAATAAAGATTATTTTAATAGCAGGTAGAGGCAGATTGGGGAAAGTTTGGAAAGGGGAAATATTGACAACTAGAAGTCCAAAAAGAAAGTTGCTATAATAATTCAAGCAAGAAACAATGAGAATCTGAACAAAGACAGTAGTGGTGGGTTGGGGGGGTAGTCTGAAATAAAATATGCTTTAATGGCTGAATAGGAGACATTTTTGCTGGTGGAATATAGTTTGTGAAGACCATGGAGGAATCAAGGATCAATTGGGATATATATGGAGAGAATGAGTAATGTATTTATATATCAGGTTTGTGATACAAGTGGTTTAATGAGTTAGGAGTGTCCAGATGGTGATCAATTTGAGTGCTCAAGAAAGAGGTCTAAAGAGAGAAAGATTGGAGGGTCACCAGTCATGTGTTGGTAGAAACAACTCTTAGGAAAACTATTCCAGGGAGTGTGACTAAACAAATGTAAGAGGGCCAAGGACAAAACCTCAGAGAATATTAACATGTGTTAATCCATGTTGAAGGGAAGCAGATAAGTCAAGTAGAAGTAATATTTTTAGATAGATAGGAGGCAAAGTAACAAGTGTGATTTCCTGGAATTCATGGAGGAGAGTTTTAAAAAGTTAGAACAATAAATAAAGGTGGACAATTGTGTTAATGAGAGTCAGATAGGTCGACTGAATATAGAGCATTTGATTTGCCAATTTGGGGGTCATTATAAATTTAATAAAACTATTTTTAGAGTGGTGAGGATGGAAAGCAATTAGATATCAAGAAATACATTCTCACAAATTATTTTTATGCAGAATTTGCTATCATGAGTTACAGAGAATTAGCTGACAACATTGTTGATGGGTTTAGAAAATATTATGTCAAAAAATAGAGGATAGCATCAAAGTTGTGGGGAAAAAAAGTCAGCAAAGAGTTCTCTTTAGGGAGAAGGTGATAATTGTTTCTAATGATCTGTAAATGAAGTGACATCTCTATAGAAAGAGCATAAAAGCAATCTTCCTAATCCACTCCGTCATTTTGGCTAATTTTGTATTTCTTTGAGGTCTGTGTGTTTTTTGTGCATCACAAGAAATGTAAGGATTTGTACTTAAGAGAATGAGATGGAAACACAGGTACTTTATCCTCGATCAGCTTTGGCATAGGAGGGAAGGTCGGGTTGCAGGCCAAGTAGGGAGCGAAGGTTGTATCATTGAGATGAAATTCATTTTATCTGTCAAGTCTCTCTTTGACTATATCATATCATCGAAGACATTAGAAATGATTAAAAGATATGGGCACTAGATGAACCCTATTAAAAGCTGAAAATTGAGGGGTGGTTCTCTTAATGTTTTAAGGACTTAGTTGTATCCTTTTTACATTAAAATGTAGGATGAAATAATATGTAAGGATCTCCCTAACTCTATAAACTTTTGCAAATTTTTGAAGCGAAACCAGAGATTGTTGTTTTCTAGGGAAACAGTGTTAGACTGGGTTAATTTTTGTTTTGTTTTTCTGTTTTTTTTTTAAATGAAACTTTCTGAAATGTAATATTTATAAAATAAAATGCACACATCTTAAATATATAGTTTGATGAGTTTGGGCAGATGCATGCGCCTATGTAGCCAGCACCCAATCAAGAAGGTAAACATTTTCAGCACTCCAGAGAACTTCTTTTCCTCTTTATAGTCAAAGGTTCCTACCCATCTCACACCCTCTTCCATACAACCACTTATCTGATACATACCTAGCAGTAGCTAAAAATTTAAAAAAAAATTAAACGCACAATCAAATCCAAGAACAACGAAATGTTACTGAAGTTCCTCTCTTCTGTCTGAACCAGGATTCCGACATCTCTCAGCAATGTTTGACCTCTAGGAATCTCTGTTTTCTTCTCCATTCTGTAGCAACCACTTTCTGGTAATGTTCTGATAGTTTCACCCTGTGTGTTCATAGCTCAGTCCACAGTCACAGATTCCAACACCAGGCTCCCCAACTTTCCTGGGAAATAATCAGGTCTCCTCTCAGGGGCCCAAGTGCTCTATGGCCTGCAATCCACTGTCTGAAAGAAGGTCATAGACTTTTTTTTTTTTTTAGCTTTATGGCTGTTTACTATAAGTGAACATTTCCTGTTCCAGGTATCAATCATAGGTTGTAGCATAAAATTCCAGGTTGGTTCTAAAACTATTTTCTAGCACTGGATAATGCCGTAATCTTGGGCACATCACATGAGTTTCAGCTTCCTAATTTGTAAAATGACCCAAAAGTCTCTTTATAAAATCCATTTCTTTTATCATCTAAATAAGCTACCTTTTCTACCAAGCATTATCCTTCCAACATGTATCTGTGAGACTGACATTTGATAGAAGATGAATCAACTGTATTTGGAATTTAATTGTGCAATTCTAAAATAGAGATTAAGTTTTAGTTTTGTGAATCTTAATAACACCCATATTTTAAAAATGTGTCACGAATTTATCTAATGCATGGATTTATTCTCTTAATAGCAATAATGCTTCACAAAGTTATATTGTCATTAAGAAAACTTAAAATATGACCATATATTATAACATTATAATTTAACAAAAAGAACTATAAAATCCTAGATTATAATGACACATCGGACAGAAACTGCATTTTTATGTGAATCATTCCATCCAACACAAAAGAAGCTCTATAAACAAAAATTACCTCTCTTGTTCTTCTGAGAAAAATTAATATAAATTTGAAGGAAAATTATTAGTTTTCTCTGACAGTCTAAATACATAGTTCCACAAAAAAAATAGGGCTTAACCAATGCTTTTCTTAAATTTATTTCAAATACAATTATCCAATTAGAATTATTTGGGGGTCTTTAAATTCCTTTTTAAGCTACAAGATCAAAAAGAGAAAAAACCATCAGAGACAAACAAATCTAAATTATAGGTTTTCAGGTTGTGAACCTTTTATATATTGAATCTCACTGCAATAAAAATGATTCTTTCTTAGTTGACTGGTGTATAGTTTATCTTGATATTGCAGGAACCAGTGAGTGTACTGTCTAAGCATCATGGTATTTATAAGTATAATAATTATTTCCTGTGCTCAGATAGATATGATTTTATTAACAACAAAAACAACAACAACAAAAGATCTGCTTTCTTGAAAATCTACGTATTAGATGGCAAGTATCTTAGGAAAATGAAATATTTAATGTCAAGTATGTAGTAGAGTCAATAAGTGCTGTACCTTAGCATTCACATCTACAACTATCATTTGACCTTAAATTTTCTCCAACTACTTAATCCTATAACCTTCATATCTCTTCAGTTCAGTCATTTAGTAGCAGGTTCAAACTGGCAGCATATCAACACCTGGGACACTTCAACCCAAAGAGTGTTGAATGTTAAGTCTTTCTGCTGTGTTTTTCTTTACCATAACTTCACTTTTTACCTATCCCATCTACTTCTTCCTGGCTACATACATTTTTCCTAGATTTCATTGCCAATAAATAGGTATAATTAAAAGCAAATCTTTTAGTTATTGATAAGGAGCTAGAAACAATATTTTTACTTTATATAAGTTGGCTCTTGTGAAAAAATAGCTTTATAAACTATGGCTAAGCTACAAAGTAGCTCCTCAGCACCTGGGCAGCCCTGAGAGGAGCCATCAACATGTTGAACATAGTTCGAAACACATTTCATTGGGGCCTCAATGCAAATGCCTTTATCATGATTGTGTTAGGACATGTGCAATGTCTAAGACCTATGAACTTCAACTATGTTAGAGGATAGCCTGAAGATGGTGTTGGTAGGAATTCACTTATTCACTTTTAAGTAGTGTTATCTGGGGCAGCTTAGACAACAGAAAGGAGTGTGATTGTTTCCTGACCCTTTGCAAGTTCTACTGGCTATTTTGTTCATCACAGAGATTATGAAAAACTAGCATCAAAGCTCTAAAATTAATTGATACTATTTGCTTAGTATTTGAAAAATCATAGGCAGATTTAGGGCGAATTATTCTTTTGGAATCAAAATAACCAAGTACAAACTCCATACCCGCTTTGGTAAAATGAGTACATTTTTCTCTACTTCTCCTTCTTTATTTCTATATGTTGATGATAATATCTACATCAATACTGCACAGGTGAAAGAAAAACGTAGAGACATCTTTCCATGTCTGTGGGTTCTATGTCTTCAGGTTCAACCAATTGTGGATCAAAAATATTCAGAAAAATATCCAGAAATTTCCAAATAGCAAAACTTGAATTTGCTGCCCACAGACCACCATGATGAGTCCACATGAATGAAGTAATGTGTGTCATACCCTGCTATAGGTCTCCTTGTTTAAGAGCTCCCCAGTCTCTCTCCAGCACTTGTTTCAGCAGTTTGCCATGTGTCTTCATGACCTATGTAACTGAGTCTATGATGCCTGTACCTATTCTGAACACATAGATATTTTTTCTTCTCATTATCCCATAAACAACATTAGTATAACAACTATTTGCATAGCATTTCCATTGTATTAGGCATTATAAATAATCTATAGGTGATTTAAAGTGCAGAGGAGGATGTACATAGGTTATATACAAATACTATGCTATTTTATATAAAGGATTTGGGCAGGCTCAGATCTCTGTATCTATAGGGGGTCCTGGAACCAATTATCCTGATCCTGTGGGACAACTGTATATAATAAGTGATTAGAATAGTGTCTGAGGAATGTATTACAAAATTATGGGATATACATACAATGGAATTCTACTCAGCAATAAAGAAGAACAAAATTATGCCATTTGCAGGAAAATGGATGAATCTGGAGAACAAATGGTTAAGTGAGATTAGCCAGACACAGAAAGTGAAGGGTCATATGTTTTCTCTCATATGCAGAAGCTAGGGAGTAATTGGTGTACAAGAGGGACTTTAGATAATGGAGGAGAAACTCCAGTGGAGCGAGGGCGGGGGTCTAGGGGAGGGCAGTGTTGCGGGGGAGGGAAATTAATGAAGGAAACACTTCAACAACAATTGATGTTACGTGCATATGTGAAACTACCAATGACAATCTTAATGTCATGTATGGGGAAGAAGAGGGAGTAGGGAGGTAGCTAGGGTTGAAGCTCACCAAGTGCTGTATACATGTATGTCTTCATCGCTCTGAACTACATTATGAGGTAAGACTACAATGCACACACACACACACACACACATATATATATATATATATATATATATATATATATATATGGAGAGAGAGAATAGTCTCTGTTCTATATAATGTGCTAAATGTATTTTGGATATTATTGCAATTACCATTTTTCTAATAAAATATAGCATTGATAATACTTTAATAGATACAAGAAAGTAGAGATAAACTTTCTCTAAAGTCAACTTCACAGAGAACAGAGTACAGGAGCTAAGAAGGATATATAGGAGGTTTTCAGATAGACAGATAGTAAGGAAAACAGAGGAGAATAGGCCTGAAGGAGCAGTTCTATCCATTTTCTCTTCCTTTCAGAAAATGTTAAGGGTATCTGAAGAGTCCTCTTGAATTTTCTGTCCTGCACACATAACTGACTAAAATGTTTTCTTTTCATGAATATTTTCCTTTTTGACTACTTTAGCTAACTTATGCTAAAGCTTACTACTTTAGCTTCCCTTATGCCCTCGACTTTATTTTGTGTATGTGTCTTCCTGGACATGGTTACATCAGTCATGTCTTTTTTCCAATACTTTCCTACTCTCTTGCTCTCTTTCTCTCATCTCTCTCTCTTAACTGACCAGTGCTCTTTATCAAAAGACCATTCTTGAAGTTCTATTCTAAAATGTCCTTTTCCCCGGTATCCTGTAACAATTTCACCCTATGAATATATATTTTGTGTGTGTGTATGTACGTGCACGTGTGTATGTGTTTTCACATCAACATTCTCAGAATAAGTTGTCTCCATGGCCTGTATGTCTCTTAATTCTTTTATCTGTTGAAAAAGTGATACTATCTCTAAAACTTGATCAGATGAACAGTTGTCAAAGATCCACATTACTAGAAAAGTACATGATTCTTTTGGTATTTTCTTAAAAATAGGAAGCTAAGAGTGCACAATTTTATAATAATTAAGAATTTCATATTAAATAATATTTCCCTCTAATGCCAGCTACTTCTTTTTAATACTCTGCCTCTAGACTGCTGTTATTTTTTTTGAAAGTCTTATTTCAGGATCAATTCAAGTAATAAAGTTCCTAAAGGTGGGTATATATCTTACAGGGAGAGATTTACTCATTAGGCATATCTGACTCATTGGTTAAAAGACTGCAAAGACTGTGAGAGCAACACAGTCCCATATTTTCAGAAAATATTTGAGTTAAAAATTCACTGATATTTTCTCAATCAAGAATATTATCCTGTATATAACTCATTTTTCTTTTGCTTAATTACATTTTTATATTCCAAACTTACAAAAATGATTAGTGCACATTATGAGCTAACTACTTTTCAACTTCATTTTAATTAACGATGCTATTTTTGGAGATACCAGAGCAATGACACACATAACTCAAATCGCTTTGATATTTATATTTTTGTCACTCTCTTTTTAACTTAAATCGACTAGTTTATTTCCTTCGAATTTATCAAAATCAGGGCTCCCCTGGGCTCCAACTTAGTATGCTAAGCTTTATTTTAGAGACAATTTTTGTAGTTGAGAACATTAGGGGTTTCTAATGGCTAAGTCAGCAGACCTTTAACTATAGTTATAATAAAGGGCATCTCAAGCGGAGAGATCATGCTCTCAGAAAAACCTCCACAGTAATATCTTCCAGCTAAAGAGGAACAAGAGCCCCTGATTGGCACTTTGTTACTTGAATGGTCCCCCACTGATGAGGCAGAAAGGACATTAAGGATGATTTTAGCACAATCTAAAATCTCGCTGATGCCAAACTTAAAGCAGTGAAAGCCAGAATGGCATTTCTAAACTATGCTCCGGAATCATGAAAGCTTTGCCTTCCGTGACACCCAGGACTGATTCTTCCTCCTCCTTATTACAAGTCAAAGGCCCTCTTCGTCATTCCGTCTCCTGTCTTCCACTGCTCGAGACAAACGAGGGCGCATCTTCATTTCTATGAAGCACATCCTTTCTGCCATCGGTGCTACAATATAAATGTGTTTTATTAAAAATTAAAAATATTGGTCTTATTTCCCATCAGAATGAAAAGTGAAGGCTCCTTCTCATTTTTGGTCCTGTTTTCTCACTCCCATCCTTCTTGCATTGTAGTTCAGACACTGCTATTAACAGATAGGCCGTGTTCCCAGAGACTTTAAATTATGTCAGCTTTTCCCGAACTCTCAGTCAGGAGACAATAACAGAAGGCAAAGGACTTTTCAAAGGAGAGGTGAGGAGACTCCGTGCTCCCCTGGGAATAAACCTTTCTCTTGATCTTGTGTCAGAATGATGCTGTGAAAAATATATGTGGTGTCTTATCATCTTACAGCACATGGCTCTTAAAAGTCAAAAAGGCTATTATACATTGGGAAAAAAGTTAAAGGCCTCGAGAATTACTCCACAGTATCCAACACCCTTCACAAAATATAAAAATAACAATATATATTCTGAATGGCATTCCCACGGACATTTGTCAGCTACACGCCATGCTTGTTTCTCTTTGCAATGCTCCCTTTCCGGTTCCCATTAGTATTTTTGGAAAGTAGAGAAGCATGTATTCTCCTAGTTGCCAAAATTGGCTCCACAGAGCAGCATGCTTTGCAATTTGAAGGTTAAATTCCTTTCAAAGAGACTTGTTGGAACTGCTCTTCTCACTCCTATTAACTAGTGGAACTGTCTGACCTTTATAAGTGCAAGTCAATATTCACACTGTCAGAGGAGTATCAGTGGGAGTAATCTTTTCAGTCCCGGAGAGAAACAGTTTGCCACAGGCAGATCATGACTAGAGAAGGGGAGCTGGTGAACAGTGACATAAAACATTTTTAAGTGAATTCAAACAATGTCTTTGACACAGCTTGGAATTTTATCCAATTTTAGTTATAACAGTGCCTACTGGTCCCTCCAAACTGCAAAGGTGTCATTTTGAAATAATAAAGAAATAAAGTATGAAATGAAGCCTGTTAAGTTGGCTTATCCCTTTTTATCCACGCAGGTGGCTTCTCCCCCTAAAATATACATCTCTGAAGACCATTCAGAAATGAGCATTATTATTTTTAACAGTTATCAGTAATTCGCTTCTCCCTCTACGTGAGATGTAATACTGGGTTGGAATTTCAATAAACCTGGGAGAGAGAATTTTAATTTTTTTGCCTTTTGTGCCCTAAGTTGCCATAGAATTTAACTTCAAAATAATGATTTCGAGGAAGTTATTTTCCAATGTGATATTCACAAAAGGATAATAAGAAAAGAAGCATGATCATTTTAGCCTTAATTTCGATTGGCTTTTTTATTGAGTAATATCATTATAATTGCATTTGTGATTAATTATGCTATTAAAGGGCTTATTTTAATTAAAAAAGCCATCTATTAGAAGGCTTATTTTTTAAGACTGAGTGAACTGTTTGGTTACTATTCCTATCAATATATGGCATATATTTTAAGAACAACAGAAATCTTGACAACTATGTAAAAATGTCATTGGTCCTAGTACCAGTGCAGTAAACCTGAAACTATCTTGATTATACATAACAAAATTGAACAACCAATTTAATACATTGATATTATCAGGAATTAGGTTTCTCACTGTGGAAAAAAAGAAGATATGGTAGGTAATGCAAGGAGAAAGAAAGCCATCAAGTCTTTGGTTTTGATTACATATACATATCTATATTGTATTTTATTCTCAGAGTGAAATGAACAAATGAAAACTGAATTCAAGGCACGTGTTTATTTGGTGGGGCGGTAAAGAAGAAGAAAACATTAAAGTTACCCTTTCAGGATTCTGACTCTGATGACTAAATGTGAGATCTGCTAGGCCAAGAAGACATTTCTTTTGTTGACTGATGTATAATGTATATTATTTCATATATTTGCATGTATATTATGCATATATGAGCATTAACATATGATTGCAGTTTTATAATTACTTAAGACTGCTGTATAATATATTATTTCATATATATGTATGTGTATTATTCATACATAATCACGAACATATGAATGGAATTTTATAATTAT
The DNA here is from genome assembly GCA_004027185.1 of Glis glis. Taxonomy (NCBI): domain Eukaryota; kingdom Metazoa; phylum Chordata; class Mammalia; order Rodentia; family Gliridae; genus Glis; species Glis glis. Next base: position 88,205 of record PVJS01001055.1, on the reverse strand, counting down.
ATAAGAAAGTAGTCAAACACTGATGGGAATTAAATGACAAAGGAAAGAGCTTAAAGGAACTCTCATGGTCAGATTTAGGACATAGACACAGTTAGCATTAAAATAAAAAATGATAAAATAGATTAAAATGAAAGCATTATTTACACTAATAAATTTATGGAAACAAGTTTCTGAAATAGATGAATTTATAAAGAAATTATGATATGTATGTATATATGATAAATATTATTCAGTCCTAAAAAAGGAAGGAAACTGCCATTTGTAACAACATGAATGAACTTGGAGGGTCTGTGCTAAGTGAAATATGCTTACCCAGAAATATCGATATTACATGTAGAATATTTGAAATCCAAAAACAGGCAAACTTAGAGAAACAAACAGGACAATGGTGGTTGCCACAGGTCAGGCCTGGAAGGTGGGGAAAAAAGGGAAGATGTTGGTCAAAAATGAGAGGTCAAAAAATGTTGGTCAAAGGGTACAAGCTTATAGTTATGAGATCTAATCTATAGCATGGTAGCTATAGTTATTAACAATGTATTGTATACTTGAAATGTGTTCAGAGAGTAGATCTTAAGTGTCCTCACCACAAAAGCAAGGTGGTTATGTGAGGCGATGGACATGTGAGCTCAATTGTGGGGGTCATTGCTCAAAGTACTTACATTAGAATACCGTGTCAGGGCTGCAGGTGGAGCAAAGTGGTAGAACATATGCTTAGCATGCACCAGGCAGAGTTCAATCCCCAGCACCCACAGAAAAAAAAAAAAGAAAAGAAAACCATGTTGTATATTTTAAATATATATACTTTCTTGTCAGTCATATCTCAATAAAGCTTGGAAAATAGATTATAATATCTGTCTCAGCCCAAGCTACTATAACACAAGTACTTTAGCCTGAATATGAGTAATAAAAATGTATGTCTCACAGTTCTGGAGTGTGAGAAGTCCAGTGTCAAGGTGCCAGCAGAGTTGGTGCTTGAGCAGGCTCCCCTCTTGAGACTCTTTCTGTGTTCTTACATGGTAGAATGGCTGACTCCCTTACCTTCAGCCTCTTTTGTAAGGGCATTAACCCTATTTATGCAAGTGGAGACCTACTGACCTAATCACCTCATAATGTTCCATCTCTTCATGCTTCAGACCATGTCAATATTGAATTAAAAAGAGTCCATGAATGTATATAAATAATTATTGAAAAAAACTATGGGGTTTGGAGATAGCTGGCTTCTTTACAAAAATTCATAATGCTAAATAAACTACTAAATACAGAAAAATTATAGATATAGCAAATCTCCTCTTTACAACCACCACAGTAAAAATGGATTCAGGAAAAAGTCCTCAATAGATGATAAAGATACTGAATAAAATATCTTTGATATCTTACCATATATCCCTGATAAAATATAGTTATCTATGTAGACGATTCAAATAATCATAGAAATTTAGACACAAGAATTTTGAGAATCAGAGAAAACCTTATCAGAAATTCTCACTTTTTTATCCAATTAGCCTTTTGGTAATCTCTTTTCTCTTTCCTGTTTTGTTCAACTTAAAAATAAAAATATACCCCATTTCTTAACCTAAATCCTGCCTCCAGAGATGGCTTATACTTCTCTTCTCCTTACAGTCAACCCCCTGCTCCCTGCCCTTCTGCAAGCACCTGCACATGACTACCTCCACTTTACTGAAACATCTCTTGTCAAAGACACAAAGACCCAACTGTTGACCCAGGGAATTCCTGTCAGCCCTTTTCCTTTTCTCATTATCTCTCTAAGGATCATTTAACAAGCTTACTGATTTTCTTTACCAAGAAGAAAGAAAAACAAACAAACATACAAATGGGTTCTCTTGGCTTTCATATTTCTTACATCATCATCTTTCTGTTTATTTTAGATATTTTCTTGTCATTGTTCTTTGAAGACTTTACAGCTCTCTGGTTCCTTTAAATGTTTGTGTTTGTCAGTCATCGGTTCTAATGGTCATTTCTTCTTCTAATGTCTATGGAATATTTCATCTGATTTGTGTTTTCATTTATTGCCTATACAGTAGTACCTCCAAAATCTTGGCGTAATAAATATCTGTCCTAACTGTTCTATGGTACTATAAGTACATTCTTTTGGATATCTTTCAGATACCCAAATTGAAATTGATCTGAAATTGACTATGTCTAGAATTATTGTATACTTCCATCAATGTTCCCTATGCTAGTGGGAGTGAATTTTGTTCAAAAACACTTATAAAGTGCTTAGTATATATCATGCTCTCTCCTAGTAGTGTGGAGTCCATCCATTAACAAGAGACAGATTCTTGACTTACCAGATCTCACATTTAGTCATCCAGGCCAAGATGGTGTCTTCAAGGTGTAATTCCTCTTCTTTGCCACCCTGCCAAATCAGCATATGCATTAAGTTCACTTTTAATGTATTCATTTCTTTCTGGGAATAAAATATCTCTATTTTTCTTTACCCATAATATTAAACAATCACCAGAAAAACTTTTAAATTCATGCCATTCAGTGCCGGGCGTGGTGGTGCACACTTGTAATCCCAGTACTTGGGAGGTGGAGACCGGAGGATCTGGGTTCGCGGCGGAGGTAGAACGCCCCTGGGTTCAATCCCTGGTACTGCAAAAAAAAAAAAAAAAATTCATGCCATTCAATCAATTACAACTTTATATTGTTAACAATGTGTCTGAAAGCCAGCCAATTATTAGCAGTCAATATTTAATAGCCATACTCCACTCATCCCTACTCCAGAAAGTTTGTCGATTCCTGAAAATTTGGCTTTGTTTCACTGGTGTCTCAAAAATCTCTATTATATAAGCCATTTATTTAGTTCAGAGAACATTTCTACATGCACAGATCTTTCTTGGTTAGCAAGAATAAATTTATTTTTTAGTTATTGATATTAAATATTGGTTTCTTTCCATATTTCTATTCTCATTATCATTACCTTAAACCATATATACATCATATCTACCTGAGTTATTGCAATAGTCCCTTCACCTCCCTACTTGGCACTAACATTTTCTCTTTAATTCATTCTTCAAACTTCACACAATTCATTCCATGAGGTATTATTCTTATACCAAAAACAGAAACATCACCTGAAAAATAAAATAACATATTATTTTCCTTATGAACATAGATATAGAAATTCTCAACAAAATACTAGCAAACTGAATCAAAAACCATGAGAAATATTATACCCCATGACAAAACAGAGCATATTCCAGGAATGATGGATTGATTCAACATATGAAAATCAGTCAATGTAGTTTACATTAATATAATAAAGGGAAAAATTCACATGGCCATCTCACTTGATATGGACAAGGAATTTAACAAACTCCAATACCCTTTCATGATAAAAACTTTTGATAAACAAGAAACAGAATAGAGCCTCCTTGACCTTAAAAGGCATCTATGAAAAACTCACAGTTAACATCATGCTTAATATGAAAGAACAAATACTTTCCCTGTAAGATCAGGAACAAGACAAGGATGTCTGCTTTGACATTTGTATGTAAAATTGTACTGGATGTTCTAGCCAAGACCATTAGTAAAAAAGAAGAAATAAATTACATCAAGATTGGAAGGGAAAGGAAAACTATCTCTATATGTGTGTTATGAATGGCATGTTTTATACATAGAATAACCAGGGTAATCCACACACACAAAAAGCCAAAAACTTTTAGAGCCACTAAATTTAGACAAAATAAAAGACTATAAATAAAGGAAATATATCTTATGTTTTCAGATTGGAATACTCGTTATCATTAAGATAGCAATATACGCTAGATAAATCTATAGATTCGTTATAATCTTTTTAAAAATTCCAGTTTTGAGTTTTTGTTTGTAGAAACTAGAGTTTTAATTGTAATTGCTAAAACCATCTTGAAAAAGAAATTGGAGGACTTAAATTTTCTGATTTCAAAACTTTCTACAAAGCTATAGTAATAAAAATATATAGTAGTAACCTAAGGGTAGACATATAGAGCAATGAAATATAATTGAGATCCCAGAAATAAAGTCATACATTGTGGCCAATTGATTTTCATCAGAGGTATTAAGGCCATTTAGTGGGGAGGGTTCTCTTCAATAAATGGTGCTAGAACAACTAGATAGCCATCCCAGGCCAGTAAATAAATTTAGACTTGTTCCCTCCCTCACTCCATATATAAACATGAATTAAAAATGGATAAAGGTCTAAGCAAAACTACAAAACTCCTACAGGAAAACATAAGACAAAATATTTGTGACCTTTGATTATGCAGTGGTTTCTTATATATGATAACAAGAGAATAAGTTAGTAAAAATAATAAAAATCAGAATTCATAAAGAATTAAAGAGCTGTGTTCTTTAATGGATACTATCAAAAAATGAAAACACAAGAAACTTTTATCCAGAATGTATAAAGAAAATGTTCATCTCAACAATAAAAAGACAAATTAACCCAATTAAAAAATTCACAAAGACTTGCAAACACATTTCTCCAAAGAAGGTATAGAATTATCCAGCAAGGGCATGGAAGATGTTCAACATCATTAGTCAAAAGAAAAAAAAACACAAGTCAAAACCACAATGAGATACCAGTTCACCCCCACTAAGATGCTTAAAATAAAATTTAAAAAGAGAGTAACAAAGACTGGCAAGGCCGTGGAGAAAATTGTATCCCTCATACATTATTAGTGGAAAGACAGAATCATGCAGCCACTTTGAAAACAGTTTGGCAGTTCTTGAAAATATTAAACCTAGACATTACCAGCAAATCTACTCCTAGGTAGATACCCAAGTAAAATGTAAAAATATATTCATACAAAATCATGTACATAAGTGTTTAAAATGGCATTGTTCATAATAGTGAAAAATGTAAGCAACCCAAATGTCCATCAACATATGAGTATATAAAAAATCTGGCATATCCATACACTGGAATATTATTCAGTCATAAAAATCTATTAAATACTGATACATGATACAACATGAATGAACCTTTAAAATATTATGCAAAGCTAAACAATCCAGCCACAACAAACTGTACATTATATAATTCCACATATATGAAATGTCCAAACAAGACAAATGCATAGGGTCAGGAATGGATTAGCATTTGTTTAGAGGTTGGGGAGTGGGGGAAATGGAGAGTGAGTACAAATAGAAATAAAATTCTTTTAGGGTGATTAAAATACTCAGGAATTAGATATTGGGAATGGTTGAACAACTTCATGAATCTCCTAACAAAACACTGAAATATAGGTTTTAAAGGATGACTTTGGTTAGTTGTTCATTTAATGGAAATCATTGTTTCTCTGGTTCTGGTGTTTATTATTTCCTCTTTGTAATTAATCTCTTTGAGTATTTCCTCTAGTGATGGTTTGTAAGACATAAATTCTTTCAGCTTCTGTTTGTTGTGGAAGATTTTTATTTCCCCAACAAATTTGAAAGATATCTTTGCTGGGTAGAGTAATCTTGGCTGGAAGTTGTTTTCTTTCAGAGTTTAGAATATGTCGCTCCAGGCCCTCCTGGCTTTCATGACTTGGTTTGAAAATTATAGAGTGATTATTATTGGTTTGCCTCTGAATGTTACTTGGTTTTTTACTCTCTTTGCCTTTAAGATTCTCTCCTTGGCCTCTACATTAGTCAATTTGATTATTATGTGGCATGGTGAATCTTTTCTCTGATCTTGTCTAATAGGGGTTCTATATGTTTCCTGTACCTGTGTGTCGACCTTTTTTTGTGATATTAATTCTCTGAAAAGATTATTGATTCCTTTGGTTTCAGCTTCTATTCCCTCTTCTATGCCTATTATTCTTATGTTTGCTCTTTTTTTTTTGACGGTGCTAGGGATTGAACCCAGGGCCATTCTATTTCTAAGATTCACCCCCAGCCCTATTTTTGTTCTTTATTTTGAAACAGGGTCTTGCTAAGTTGTGCAGGGCCTCACTAAGTAGCTGAGGCTGTCTGCAAACCCAGATCCTCCAGTCTCAGCCTTCCAAGTACTGGGATTACAAGCGTGCACCACCACGCCCAGCAGGTTTGCTCTTTTCAAATTGGCCCAGATAGCTTCCACGTCCAATTCATGCTGTCCAATTGTTTTTTTTCTAAATTGTATACTATGTGTTCACTTTTGGAGTAGTCATCTTCTAAGAGTGAGATTTTGTTTTCCATGTGGTCTAGTCTACTGTTGATAGTTTGTATTGATGCTTTCATTTCAATTATTGCATCCTTCACTCCTTCAGAGCTTCTTTTTGATTCCTGTTCTGGGAGTCAGATTCTTTATTTGATCTTTCATTTCTTTCAGGCTCTCTCTGAATTCTTTTCGGAAATCCTGTATCATTTCTACTATTAAAGATCTGAATTATACTTCTGTCAATATCTGCAATTCTGTGTTGTCAGGTTCTGTTATTGTGGAGTTGTGGGAGTTCATTGATTCTTTGCTATTCTTCCTTCTCATGATTTCAGGTTTCTTAAGTATATCTTTTTTGCTTTTGGTAGCTCTCTCTCACTCTGTAGGTTTCCTATGTCTAATCTCTCTCCCTTTATAGTATCTTATTCTGGAGGTAGATAGTTGCTACTAAGTGAGCCTTAAAAGTGAATAGTCTCTCCTGTTTGGGTATTCTTAGCTGTCTGTTGTGTGTTTATCACCCTTTAATACTGACTTTGAAATCTGTCTCCCATATCACCACAGTATTGTTCTGCCTTTAGATCGTCAGTACTGGGTTGCAGTTCCTCTATGGCTCCTTCTGCCCACTGCACTGATAAAGTTTATGGGTTCTTCGTGTTAAGGTTTTGGGGCCTGTCTATCACCTCTGTAATAGAAAGTAGATTCAGAGGTGTGAGCAGAACAGTTTGTGCCCTGTGTGATTTAAACTTCAATATGTGGGCTGTTGGGTGGTTCTGTCTGTCAGCTGTGATTAGTTTATCCTTAGTGTCTGGCAGTCCTTTCTGGTGGCTCACCTATCTTGTCCAATCTCAGCAGTAGGGGTTTAGAGGAGTCAGCTTGTATATACAAGGGCAAGTTGTGTTGTATTCAATGGTGAAGGGAGAATGAGGAGGAAGGAGATGGAGTAATGACTGCAAGAATAGGATAAAGTAGAGAATACAATCGAGTAGAATAAGAGTTTTAGTGTAGTAGGTAGTATATAGTAAAGATTAGAGATAGTGAAAATAAAGGAGGATTCTAGTAGGCAGTTTAGAGTATCTAGGTGTAGTGATATGAAATGAATTTAATACAAGGCAAAGAAAGGAAAAAAAAGAAAAAATGATTGAGAGAAGAGAGTAGATAGGAAAGAGGTAAGAAGCCTGCAAAAGGGATAGGGAAAAGAACAAACAAACAAACAATAAAAAAACAAATCAAAACACACAAAAACAAACAAACAAAAGAGTGAGTTTGGAGTCAAGAATGATGGCATTTGCCTGTAATCCCAATACTTGGGAGACTGAGACAGGAGTATTGCAGGTTTGTGGTCAGCCTCAGCAACTTAGAGAGATTTTCAGCAATTTAGGGAGACCCTGTTTCAAGAAAATATTTTTAAAAAGTGCTGGAGGTAAAGATGCCTCTGGTTTCACTCCCCAGTACCAAAAAAAAAATAAATAAATAAAAAACAGGCTAACTTTAATGGCATTTATTTCTCAATAAATCTGTCATAAAAATAAAATCAATTTATTATAACTTGTCTAAAATGAACATTTTTTCATGTATCTACTGGCCATTCTTTCATGAAGTGTCTATTCAATTCAGTTGCCCATTTTTTGATTGGGTTATTTGTTTTTTTAGTCTTTTAAGTTCTTTGTATATCCTAGATATTAGTCGTCTGTCAGAGCGATAGCTTGCAAAGATCTTCTCCCATTCTATAGGCTTTCTCTTTAGACTCCTTTGATGGCTTCCTTTGATGTGCAGAAACTTTTTAGTTTTATGCTATCCCACTTATTAATTCTTGTTTTAGTTTCTTGGGTTTTGGGGGTCTTGTTGAGGAAGTTTCTATCTGTGCCTATATGTTGGAGTGTTAAACCTATGCCCTCCTCTAGAAATTTCACAATTTCTGGTCTACCTTCCAGGTCTTTGATCCATCTTAAGTTGACTCTTATGCAGGGTGAGAGGTAAAATGAAAACTGACCTTGTTAACCTTATCTTGTTTAATCCTTTCAAACTACCCACCTTGTAATTAGGATAAATTTTGAAGTCCTTTTACTTGGGTATTATGTAGTGATTTCTTTATAATTCTAGTTTCACTTCTTGACATTCCTCACCCCAACTGTAGACACAGAAAACTGTTCTCACATCAGAGTAAAACTATTTCAAGACTATATCTGGGGAACTTTGAGCCCTCTATGTTCAGTTCCTTAATCATCCCTTCTTTCTTATCTATAATATTTTTTAACTTTTCATGCTTCCCTGGATATTTCTTATACATATTTTACTTCATCAAGAAGTCTTCCTTTGTCAAACATCCACTAGGTTTGGCAGGCTTGCTCAATTATTCCAGAAGATTCCAACAGGTTCTATGCTTGACTGTAATTGCTTCCTTCTACCTTTCCCATTAGACTGAAATTTTCTGTGTCTCCCATTACACTGTAGGATGTGCTAGGATGAAAGACCTTATCACTTCTGGTCCCCTTTTCATTCCCAATGCTAGAAGTAACCAAACACATATTTGCTGAATGGATAATCTTACTCTAGTGTTCATTTCTGAGGTATGATGGATTTGGTAACAGGTCTAAATAATGAAGCTGATAATTTTTCTCTATAAAATACTGCAGCTGTCTCATATAAATTTTATTTGAATTTGTGAACAATATTTATGCTATTTGCAAAGTTTATGCCTTGTAAGAACACATTACAGGGTCAGAGGAGATGACATATGAATCCCTCATACATTATAATATACTATACTATAATCCCAGTACTATAATCCTAGTACTCAGGAGAGTGAGACAGGAGGATTGCAGGTTTGAGGCCAGCCTCAGCAACTTAGAAAGACTCTGTTTCAAAATAAAAAAGTCTTGTGGTATATCTCCGAGGTAGAATTTCCCCATGTTCAATCCTTGGTAGTCCCCCTACCCTGAAAGAAAACAAGAACCCATCATAATAGAACCATCCATCTGGCTAGACTTCTAACCACTCTGACCCTCTGTGCCTTCAAAGGGGCCATTAGCCTCAATTGAAAAAACACATAATTAACTGAATAAGTAATTTCTGCTTACTAAAACTAGTATTAATATTATATAAACATGCATACCATCATACAGCTTGAAGGATGAACCCATACTTGAGTTCTCTTTTTAAAAATATCCGTATTTTTCCCTTCTAACACCCAAAACTTATTTTGATCAAGCAAGTCAGATTATATTAGCCTGTGTCTACTCAAAGCCAGCTACTCAGAAAACAAGATTCCATAGGCATCCTGTAGGTTTCCAGGTGAGTTCTGCCTGGTTTGTTATAACAAAAGCATTTGTGTCATCTTATATTTCCAGATGCGTTATATTATTAAAACAGACAGCTTCAGAGGTGGTAGGATGCACATTTAGAAATAACAGGGACACAAAGTTTTGTCATCTTAATAATGGAATTTATTTGATGATGATTTATTAGCAATTAGCGATTTTTAGAAGAGACTTGGTTAATAATTAACGTAACATGTTCAGTTTAACAGGTGAATTAGTGTTCTCTAGAGAAACAGAACCAAAAGAATGTGTGTATTTGTGTGTGGGGATGTGTGTATTTGAGAGAGAGATTAAGGAACTGTTCATACTATTATGGAAGCTGTCAAATCTCAAGATTTTCAGTCAGCACGATGGAGACATGAGAGGGATAATAATACAGTTCCAGTCCACAGGCAGCAGGCTCAAGACCCTGAAGTCCCTGTTTAAATTCAACTCCAATGGCAGGAAGAAACTTATGTCCCAGCAGAACGGTCCTCAGGCAGAAGGAGTTTCCTCTGACGTGGGTGAAGGTCAAATTTAGGTTATCCATGTATTATATGAGGTCCACTTATCTTAAGGAGGGAAATCTGCTTTAGGATTTATAGACTGATTTGAATACTTAACTCAACCCAAAGTACCTTTATCTAATTATTGAATGAATATCTGGGAACTCGTGACCCAGTCAACTGAACAAATAAAATTCACTACCATAATCATTTGCATCCGTGAGGTATTTTCATTTTTGTTTGTCATAATTTTCATTTTCTTTTAGGAGAGAGGTTGATTAGAGTTGTAATTACATGTATTCCAGTTCTCGAATTGGTATTTGTGGTGGGCAGAATTCTAGGATGACCCCATTGAGCAATGGCCTTGCATAATCACCTCAGTCTGAGTGTGTATTGCACCTGTGACTTGCTTCCAGCTGATGGAATATGAAAACATAATGAGAAAGCCATTACCTTGGAAAAGCAATTCTACATAAGAGAATATATTTTCAGAAAGGAGAAAAAGATTCTCCTGGTTTTGAAGATGTTAGTGGCAATGTTAGGAGAGAGGCAAGGAACCCTGAGGGTCTCTAGTTCCTGAGAGTGGCCCCTGGCTGACAGCCAGTGATAAAGCAATGACCTCAATCCTACAACCAAGAACATGAATGAGAAACCGAAATCTCTGAACAATCATGTAAGCAACATGGTGCACATCTAGACTGCAACCTGGGACAGGCTGAGTTGAGAACCACGTTAAACTATGGACAGACATCTACCCCTCAAAACTGTGGGATAAAATATACAGATATATTTTAAAACCACACACACACACACACACACACACACACACACACACACTATAGTTCTAAGCTGGATGTGGTGGTGCACACCTGTAATCTAGTACCTGGGAAGCTGAGACAGGAGGATCACAGGTTCAAGACCAGCGTCAGCAACTTAGCAAGACACTCAGCAACCTAGTGAGATCCTGTTTCAAAACAAAACAAAAAGGCTGGAAGTATATCTTGGAGGTAGAATGCCTCTGGGCTCAATCCTCAGTACCCTCATCCCCATACACACACAAAGTTATTCTAAGCCTCTGAGTTTGTAGTAACTTGTTAGCAGTATATAATTAATACAATATCCCTGCCTCCTAACTCTCCTGAAACCCCAACATTATAAATTATTCTAATTGTCAGATTTGGGGAAATGGATAGGCAAACTAAAAGAAAGTTCAGTCTGGTGAGCAGTAAAGGTTTGACTCAGATCAGCTTAACTGTCTGGAGCAACAGCATGTCAACAAGTCCAAAATGCATTCAAGTGTTATATAAGTGATAAAAAGTAAGTATATTTTGATATTTAAGCAGGCTGATTATGTTGTCAATCTTATAACTCATAGCAGGAGATTGGCTTCAAGGTACAAGACTCAAAATTCTAGAAGCAATACTACACCAATTCAAGGCTCTGTTCAAACAAAATCCAGAGCTTAAACAAGCAGAAAATACATTCATGTCCATTCAAAAGATAAATTTTCACTGATGAGATTTAGTGTAGAATATGTCAACTTGTTGGATAGCAAGGGGAAAAACTAAGATTCAAGGTCAGGCTAGACAGAATCTCCAAATTCTGAGTCCAGTATAGTGACTTTTAGTTAGGCTTGAGTCAGTGAGTTGCAGATTTCTACCTAATCTATAACAAAATAAGTATTATTGAAAACTACACAATTAAGATGAATATCTCTGAATTAAAGTATAGAGTAAAAATACATACATAAATAAAATGACCATTAATTCCTCAGAGCAACAGATGGATCTTATAGAGTGAGTTCTTCCCCGAGAGATTCTAGGTAACTGCTTATCTCTGAGGGCCCTATTTTTGATCTGGGTGGGGAAGGAGGGTTGGTCTAAAAGAAAAGTTTGGGCTCAAGCCCCTGCACTGATCATGGTCAGAAAATGCCAGGACAATAATCCAAATAACTTTCACAGGAGAGCTTCATAGGACATCAGCTTTGGTTCTTGCTGACCTGTCCCAAACTCAATCAGCACATGAAACATTTAGCTTTCTAGCTCTTCTCTTCCTTAACTTGTGTTACCCACTCTCTCATTTATCTAACAAGTCCACTGATCTTTCGTAACTTTATTCAGTGAACTAGCTTAGACTTTCTTTGTGACTCTTAGACTCACATTGGCCAAGACATTATGAAAATAATTTCATAAGTTTCTGAATGTTTGCTGAGAAATTCTCCATATAAACTCATTTTCAAATTATCTCAGTACTGAGAACACATAAACAACATAAGCAGTCAAGGACACCCAGACGTGAAGAACAAATTAAAATTTTTTGGTCACATCAGAACTCCTTGTCTCAGGTCAGACTGGTCCTAGAGAAAGAAAAAAGTGAATATATCAAATGACTCCAGATTTGAATAAAGGGAATATAGAGTGTGATAGTGAAGCTCCGCACAAAATTATTAAGGCTCAGCTCTCAGCAATGCCAATGTTTAACTTAAAATGCTTATTTAGATTCAGACTAAATTCCAATGTCTTGAGCATCTTATTCCAAACTCTCCACAATCAGGACACACTATCTATCTCTTATATACTGCCTCCAGTTTTGTACTCCAGCCCCAAATAGACACTTTTCATTTTGGTCTAAGATGTCCTGTGCTTTGGGGGCCCTGTATGTGTGCTTGGTCTGTTCTTCCTGACTGCAGTGCTGTTCAGTGGGTACTTCGTGATAGGATATTTCATTTCCCTTAGGTTTACACCTTAAATCCTTCTTTAAAACATGTTCAGAATGATTTTGTTTTAAATATATTCTAAACACTGTTCTTTCTGAAACTATTTTTTTAGGCCAAAAAAATCATCTCATGGCATCATTGCAAGCAAGGCAGTTGACTAGATATTTTAGATTAAATAACTATTCCTGCCATTGTCGACATCCTAAAAATACTGTGTACAAAACAACCACAAACTTCATACTCCAAGAAAGCAAGTGCAGTGTACAGGTGGAGAGAATGATTAAATGGAAAATAAGTTTGTTATGAGGATCCTGAAACCACAGGTGCCTTGAGGCTGTTTGCAGGTCTTATTAGCCTAGAATCTTGGGAAAATAAAATCTGGTATTTCACATGTGCAGGTCTTTTTTTCCTTCACTGGGGATGGGAATTTGTTATTTATATTTACCTATATGGTCCAGGAAACTATAATTTGAAACATTGATTTGAAAGTTGTTATTGTCTAGTGGTGCTTAGTAGTAAGAAATGCACATATTCTCTGAAAGGATTCAGCATCCATTTAGAACACACAGATTATGACATGTAAAACCCAGCTGTAGTTCAACTCACAATACAACATTTCCAAAAGACGAAATAAGCCACTACAATTAAGATTCTCTCCAAAAAACTACAAATATTGAAAATTTAGCAACAGAGTATAAGCAAAGTATGCTTAAAATATCTAACTAAATAAAAGAGCCGGGCATGGTGGCGCACGCTTGTAATCCCAGTACTTTGGGAGGCGGAGACCGGAGGATCCGGGTTCGCAGCCAGCCTCAGCTCTCTCTCTCTGTCTCTCTTTCTCTGTCTCTCTCTCTCTACTTAGTGAGGCCCTCCGCAACTTCATGAGACCCGGTTTCAAAATAAAGTATAAAAAAATAGGGCCGGGGGTGTAGTGCGGAGGTAGAACACCCCTGGGCTCAATCCCCGGTACCGCAAAAAAAAAAAAAAAAATAAATAAATAAATAAAAGAGCTGAAAATATAAAGTGAGTTTCTTTGAATATATACCAATGATTATAATTATAAAATTTGTAACCCAATAAATCTACTTAAACATTAGTTTATGTTGTTATTTGTTGAATTGCTACTAATAACATGATATTATAAAATAAATAAATACTCATCATTTGAAAAAATACTTACATATACCATTAACTGGATTATTTTGCATCTGTTAAAAACCATAATAAGGAAGGTCCTTATGTACTGTTAGGATTAGCACAAGAGGAAGAACAGAATCTATTTTATGCTACTAATTGTAATAAACAAGAGCTGAATTTAGAATTTTATTGGTGTGTTGTGATATGTATCATAGTTTGATTCGAAGTGATACATTCCTATATGCACATGACATCTCTGGGCATTCCCCTCCACATTCTACCCTCCCTCCCCATATGTATGAGTAAGATTGGTTGTGATATCTTCACATATGAGCATAACAACATTGGGTCTGTTTAATCCTCCTTTTACCCTTCCTTTCCTTCTTCCCATATTCCCCTTCCACCATTCTACTGGTCTCTCTCCTCATTTTCATGAAGTCCATTTTCTTTCTTATTTTTTCCCTAGTTTCCACATATGAGAGAAAACACGACCCTTGACTATCAGAGGCTGGCTTATTTCGCTTAGCATAATGTTCTCTAGTTCCTTCCATTTTTCTGCAAATGATATAATTTTGTTCTTCTAATGGCTGAGTAGAACTCCAAAGTGTGTATATACCACACTTTTTTTTATCCATTCATCTGTTGAAGGACATGTTCCATAATTTAGTTATTACGAAGTGTGCTTCTATAAACATGGATATGCATGTACCACTATAGCATTCCAACTTTAATTCATTTGGAAAGATACCAAAGAGTGGTATAGCTGGGTCACATGGTGATTCCATTCCTATTTGTTTGAGGAACTTCCCTAATGATCTCCATAGTGTTTGTACTAATTTATAATCCCACCTACAGCATGTAAGTGGAGAACATGTATTTTAATTGCCTTAATAGCTATACAATATCTCTGGTTGATAGTATGAAGAAAATTATAGTATTAATAGTAGCAATGGAAATTGGGCAAATGGGGTTCAGGAAAGAGTTTTTACCATATATCTTTGTATCATTCAAGTTCCTGTCAGAAAAGAAAATTCAATAGATGGTTTAACTGAAGAGAAATTTTCACCAAGACATTTTCAACCAAGTGTTAGGTGAGTTTGAAGAAATTAATAAGGAATGTTGAGTCACTTAGTAACATTGTGAAGCCATTACCACCCCTGCTACCAATGGAAAGGGGGAGAATAGAGATTTTAAAGGCGCTCAATGAGAGCTGCTCAAAGAAAGGGCAACCCAATCAGATCTGTGGTTGGATCTATGGTTAGAGTGGGTCATAGCAACTGTCAGAATCCCAATGCCAAAACAGGGAAGGAGAGGAGAGAAAAATTTTTATCTCCTTTCTCTTTAACCCCCAATATCCATGTTTCTTTCCTTGGAGAACTTCAATCAGAAGCCAGGTAGCAAGCAACCCACATAATATAGCCCCTAAGGAAAGATTCCTGCAACATAGCATGAGAGAGATGAAAGAAAATATGGAGAGATGAATGGAAAATGTGAATATAAAGCAAGACTTTTTAAAAATGTTTTTGATGTTCAATTAGTGTGAATTTAATTCTTAAGTAAAACACATTTCATAAAGAAATACATAGAGAAATTATTTATCTTGTGACTTTTGTAAAGACTTAAATGCAATCTCATCCAGATTTAAAAGTGTCATTTATAATAGAAACCAAGTTAAAATTAAAATCTTCAGATTGAGAGAACATATTTATGCTGCACACAGGGGACATGAGATTAATAACAAAGCCATGTAATAGCCCTCTCTAAATGACTGAACAATGTATACAACCTTAAACAAAAATGGGCAAAGAATTTGAAGCACAGTTTATGGAAAATTAAATAAAAGTGATCAATAAGCAGAGAAACACATGCTCAGGCTCACCATTAATTACACAAATTCAAATTAACATCAATTAGACACCATGCTGCATATAAATTTTTTAAAAATTAGATGTGTGATGACTTTATAACAAGAGTTTGGTACAAAAGAAATAATTACCCATGGCCAGTAGATATGTAAAATAATAGATACTTTGGAAAGGAATTTAGCAGTAGATAGTTAAAGTTGAAGATGTACTTTCTCTGTGAACCAGTAATTCCATCCTGAAATGTATCACTCTAAGAAAATTCTCACTGATTTTCACCTGAAGACAGGCACAGAATATTCACTGTAGCTTTGTTTGTGATAGCAGGAAAAAATGGCAAATCACTTGAATATTTGTTAATAAGACAGTAGAAATTTGTGTCATACTCATTCAACAAAAGAGTGAACAGCAGTGAAAATGGATTAGATCTACAGTTATCAGACATAAATGTCACATAAAAAGGATAAGCAGCAGATGATCTTATTTATATAAAATTTAGCAGCATTCAAAATAATATTATATATTTAGGTATGTACAAAGGATAATACCAGGCCGGCCATGGTGGTGCACACTTGTAATCCCAGTACTTGGGAGGCTGAGACCAGAGGATCCGGGTTCACGGCCAGCCTCAGCTACTTAGTGAGGTCTCCACAACTTCATGAGACCGGTTTCAAAATAAAGTATAAAAAAAAATAGGGCCGGGGGGTGTAGCTTGGAGTTAGAACCCCTCTGTGTTCAATCTCCGGTACCACCAAAAAAAAAAAAAAAAAAAAAAAAAAAAAAGGATAATACCATATCCAGGATATAGCTTAACTTGGAAGCATAGCAGATTTGACTTTGGAAAGGTTCCCCTTTTTTTTAAACTATGAGATAAATGTAATAATAATATATTGTTCACTATATTATTATCAGTACTTAAGAGTATCTAAAATATAATTACCAGTAAGTCATTTTACCATGCATTGACATACATTATCAGTTAATATCTGCAACTACTTTATGAATACCATGATATTAGACACTAATATTACAGTAGCAATGACTGATACAATATCCAGAATAATGTAGCTTAACAAAAAGGAAAAATAATTCAACTAATAATGAGAAAACTAAAACATGGAGAGGATCATAGAGCTAAGAACACTTAGAAATGTTAAAACCTATATTTTTCTGAATATGGACTTTTTCTGTTGATTTTAAATCCTTATAATTTCCAGCTCAACATGCTATTGACACCTTGCATCTGTCTTACAGTCTTCCATATTTCCTTTGCCAACTTTTGGGTCACTCAAGTATGAAAGCTCTGTACTGTTTCTAATTCCATGTCCTCTTTTGTCTCTCTAAATGCAGTAACTTCCAGAAGCCCCTGGTGTTTATCATTATCTTCCTCTTCCTGATGGTATCACTTTGTGTAAGACTGTTAATGTGAAAATCATATTTTAACTAGACCTTTTGCTTCCAGTCTCCTTCTTCTACCTGCTTAATGGTGATGATAATCTTCCTAGAGCCTAAGAACAATCTTACCAAAGTCCTGATACAAAACTTCTTTTTCAGGTCCAATATATTTCCAGTGTGCCAAGAGAAAATTCATTTGAAAACCCTGCCATAGTTTCTTGATTGTCTTACAAGTCCACTGTGATCCTGCTTATCCACATTAAAACCAGTTTCTATTTTGCTTCCTGATGGCATTTAATTTCATTTGTAAGTGGCGTTTTTACCCTGGTCAAAGAATGTCATTGACTTCATTAATTGTAAAACATAGCTTAATTTCTGTCTTTAGGTACACAGACATTAAAATATTTATTTGCTGTCAATCACGTTTTTAACATTTCTTCAGTCACTGAAGAATTTTTCTAGCTTGTTTAATCAGTTGACTATTCGAGGGAGTTAAACAGTTGGTTTTGGATTTTATTGCATATAGTGAGCAATACTAGGTCCTTCGTAAAACAATTAGAATTAAATGTGAATACATTCTCCCCCTTTTGTGTCATACTCATACCCACATATATATACAGTTTCACTAATTCTTTTGTATCTCAGCAAATGTAGACTATACTATTGGTACTTATATGGACTAATATCATAAGCGAAGGAGGATTCTGTAGAAATGACCAAGCTGAGGGCTCCTGCTGGTTTAGATGAATTAGATGCACATTTCAGCACATAGATAATTCATTCCAGGCATGCATACCAGCTGCTGAAGCTCATCAAATGGGACGACTTTTTTCGTATATAGTATAGTTGGTTATCTACTGCTACCAATAATAATTCAATTAAAAAAGGAGAGGCAATGTCATGAATGCTTTCTATTTTACATTTTTAATATTTGTGGCACCTGTGCCAGGCTTATCAATGCTCTCCAGCATTAATTTCTCCTAAGCTCTGAATATAGGAATATTCACTGAATATAGGAATATGCCACTGTCCACCACTTAACAAACCATTGTCAAGGTGATTACTACATATTATTTTGCCTTTATTTTAAAATGCCAACGATTATATTACATTTCATCTCTTTAATGATAGGTTGGCAAAACATAATGAAATGCTCTATTAAGTGCACATGTTAGTTGCATATTTCCCAATTTCAGATATGTTTAAATGAAAATTTATGTCTATTTTAGAATCAAGGAAGCACAATGCTTAGAAATTAGCTGTTTATTTAGTAGCATGTATATCTTTTTTTTATGTGACATTTTCTGGAGAACAGATGCTTTTAATATGCTTCTTTTTAAGTGCAAGCCTGAAAGGGGTGGTAACCATGTAGAACTAAAAGTGTCCAAGTGACTGTTAAAAAACCATATAGGAAAAATCCAAGGATACATGACATGATAGGTTTCCTTTCCAATCCCAGTACCTATAATTGTGCCATCTACACATGCACTATGTCCATAAAGAAGAATGGGAGGTGCACAGGTGTGTAGGTGTCCTAGCACAGGTGCTTCCATTGTAAAAGGCAGGTTTATTAACTGTACATAATTGTATATGTATATTTTTCTCCTAGAATCAACATTCCCAATAATCTTTGTGGAAAAACATTGATGTACTTTTTATTTTTTCCCCATAAGAACTTACTAGGGCTGCATCACCAAATATTCCAGATGGAGAAAGACTGCTTTCAGGCTCATGAATGGAATCCTGCCAAAGTCTAAACTAATCTTTGAGGAGGGGTGAGGAGGACTTCAGCAGTCCCCTGGAGGATTTGAAAAACATATTTACACCTCCTGCTTTGCCAACAGTGACAGCAAAACAAATCATTGCTCTGTTCATACAGCACGATGGAAACATATTTAACCGAGGGGAAGTTATAAACAACAACTGCTCAGATTACCTCAGAATAAGGCATTTCAAGAAGGCTTTCCATTTTTCTCCATCCCTTATTTTGCAGAGATAACAGAACATCTCCCCCTCATTTTTCCACCTCCCCCTCGGCCCAATCTAAATACACTGAGCTCAGAAAAAAAAGTTTTCCCCTAATACTTTCTCTCTAGTCTTTCCATTCAAGTGAAATCTAGAGTTTACAATTCCATAGCAAATAAATCATTGACATATTTTAATTATCAAAGGGGCGAAGACAAGAAGCTGGCTTCAGTGGTGTATTTGGCTCTCACTCTAAGGTTAACAAAGGCAGTACGGAGTTCATGGAAATGTTTTTGGGAAGAGTCATGATAACTGATCCCTCTTCCCTGTTCTTGTTTTGTTCATTCAATTCCTTGGTGTGGCAGGGTAGAGGATATGTTGAAATTTGAGAAAACATGTCATGCATTTTATCTCCTTTTCTCCCCCTTTCTATCTATCCAAGTATATATTTATATCTCATGTTATATTTCCTATTGAAAATGTGCCAATCTTGACTCTGAGTTCCTCAGAAAGCCAACCCACGTGACAGTTTATGGGTTTTAGCGAAGCTATTGATCATTACAAGATTGCCCCAGTGTGAATACAATACCTGCCTCAGGCAATATTCTCATTGCTCTAGTCCAAAATGACTGACCATACAACTTAGAGGAAGGAAGGTTCATTTGCTCACAGGTTGGGGAGATTTAGAGCTTCAGTCCATGTGAAGCCAGGTCTGCAGAGCCAGGGCATGGTGGTGGGAAGCAGAAAAAAGGGAGAGAAAGGGAGAGGTTCTGTTCTCACATCATGGAGGCCAGAAGCAGAGAGCAAGGGGAAGAGGAACTGTATAATCCCCAAGGCCACACCCCCACGGACTCCTCCTTAGCAACCAAGCCTGGCTTCCAACATTGTTAATTTGTTTCTGTGAGGTCTAGAGGGACATTCTAAGTCTAAACCATTACACTGTGTGTGGTAGTGAAAACTTAAGACTGCAACTATCTAGTTTCCTTTTGTTTAAATCATGTCATAAAATTATGCCAATACATATATCTGATAGAACCTTTAGTCTTCAAAATAGAAGAGCCATCTTTGTGACCTGTTTTTTCTTTTCTTTTTTTTCCCTTCAAAATTAGAGACTTGGGCTTCTTAAATTGTCCAAGGTCCCTTGACTAGTTCTTGTTATTCTAGAGAGTTCAGATTTCCTGACTTCTGATGCAGTGTTTGCCTTCTATATCCTTAATTGGGGACATATTTATTGTTTCTCAGGTGTCCTGTTTATCAATTATCAGAAGTGAATCCTCTCAGTTTTGCAATATATTCTCCCCTAATGGTAAAAGTACTCAAAATATGCTAGAGAGCTATAATAACTTTTTGGATGATGGCACATTAACAATTGTAAACTGGACTAGTGGATTCTATCAATCAGTGATGGTCAACTCATAAAATGGCAAAGAGAAAGGCCTGCCAAATGAAGTTAGGGAAAAAAAAATCAAGGAAGTAAGCAAACATCCATTCAAACTGCACCATGTCTGAATACCGACAACCCTTTCACCATAGGAATCATGTAACACCCCTCGCACACACTCTCACCTGTGCACCCTCAAGCTCTGTGTTTACTCTCTGTGGATTATCTTCTCATCAAAGAGTATCCTTGATCTTCATTTAGTCTTTAGGCTCATAAAATTATTGTAGTCCACAAAATGCAAGATGATTAGAGGAAATCTTCAGAATTTGGCTGGATAATCAGACATTTCCAACTGGGCTAATTATTTATCCATAAAATATGAAGTAAATGTAAGAGAAAAGTACTTATCAAAATATTAGTTAACCATAGGCTTTGAATCACTTTTTTTCACTAATTGTGTGGTTTGGCCACATGTGATCCTCCATTCACTCTTCAAATAGCAATACATATGCAATGAAGGATTTTATAAAATGACTTAAATCAAGAAAGGCAGTGATAAAAATGATGTGATATTGCAAAGTGAGAGCCAGATTTATACATGGCAAATAATTTTAGAAACCGAAGAAAGATGGTATCTACCTGGCCATGAGGAAAGCTGGTGTTATACCAGCTCCAAGTGAGCTTCAAGTGCCTTTGAAAGCAGGAGTAAATATGAAACCAAAGGGAAAAATATTGTTGGAATATGATATTTAGGCCTGGACTGCACCCTATTGTATGAGCCTGTACTCAGCTGTCAGCGTCATTTATATATTTATGAATCATGTATAAGGAACATGGATGTAACTTAAATGGCAATAATAATACAAGTACAGTGGGAGAATAAGGGTTGTGGAAGTGTATGTGGGGGGGCAGTAGAGGGATCAATGAAGCTCTAGATCCTCATCTCCTATGGAAGAATGTCAAAAGACAATGCCTAGAAGTAATTCAAACATATCTTTAGATATACAATTGTAATCATCAAAATCATATATTAAAAGAGTTGAAAGTAGTTCCCTATGTGGAGTGGTAAATTGAAGAGGATTAGGAGATTGTTGATTTTTGTCATGAATCTTATAGTACTATTTGCTCCTTTAAAACATATACAAAGATTACTTAGATAAAAATAAAAATAAAAAAAGAAATAGTATCAAGATCTCATATATTTGATATTATAGCCCAGAATAGTGCTTAGAGTGCTGCCAGTTCATGTTGTATTTTAATTATAGACTCACATTCTCAATAATCAATTGAACTAAAGGTACATTTTCCTCTTGTTTGAATCTGCTTGGTTTCACCACCTATAAAATAAATACAATGGAGCACAGCCTTATCTTTCTTGCATTAATGTTTTGAGACTTGTCATATGATAGAATAGCAAAGTATAGATCAACTATAAGTAATTTAAATTCCATATATCATTTAGTCAATGTTGAGAGAGAAATAAATGAGACCCTTAGAGATTAATTATTTGCTTCAGGAATTTCTATTGGCAAAAAATCATAACGATAGCAGTCTTTTAGTACTATTAATGCTTAACAGAAGTATCTAGATATATTATTTCAATTCTCTTATTCATACCAAATAAAAATAGGGTCGACACTTAAATTTTAATTCAGCCTCCTGTCACAGAAATTTGAAGCAGTATCTTTATAGAAATATCCTGGAATATTTCACAAACATATCATTCTGCATGATAGTTCCATTAATTTAATTTGAAAAGTGTCAGCATGAAAAATCTTCGATTCATGAATTTTAAAAACTTATCTCTGATGTATGTTTTTGGTTTTGTTCTGTTTTGTTTGTTTTGACATGTCATTGTTAGATTAGTCTGTCACCACTTAGTGGAGATGACTGCTGCCTGCAGAGCCAACTAACCAAGGATCATCCTTGATCTTCCTACACATGGTACAGAATGCTTTCTTTATTATCAACTTCGGAGAATTCTATTTATCAAGGCCCCTCAGGCAAAGCCTTCTTAGGGTAGATTGAGACCCTGAGTTAACTTTAAGAGCATGGGAAAGATCTGGTTGAAATATATACCAGGGAGAGATTTATAAGGAGAAATAAACCACAAAAGGACTGATGAATAAAAAGGGGGACATAAGAGGTTTAAAGGGTCCTTTCACATACCTCAGGGCTTTTTGTTTTACTCATTGCAGAGGGAAATTCAAGTTTCTTTAAACCTTCTACTCTCTCCAGTATATATCAATTATTTGTAATAGAAGTTATTGTTTTATTCAAGTACACACTTTCTCCTTGACAAATTTGTCTTACTGTGAATACTCAGTGTTTCTAACAGATGACTCAACCAAGGGTATTTTTAGTCATAAGAAATATGGAGTAATTAGTGCTTTTTTTGGGGGGGTAGAGGCTAGTTTACTTTAGAGGTCAGAAATTTCTTTTTGTAAAGGACAAGATAATAAATATTTTAAGCTTTGCAGACCATCCAGCAGTGATACACAAATGAGTGGGCATGGCTGTGTTCTAATAAATGTGACCGTACAAAATAGACAGCTATAGAATTTGTCTCACAGTCTAAGATTTGCCTAATCAATGACTAAGATGACATTATAGCTAGGGAATCAGGGATGACAAAATCTTGTTTTATCATAGCCCTTACTTCCCAAGAAGTCTCTAAGAAGAATGTACACACACAGTAGTAGTCACCATATAGTCAATTAAATTTCAGTTTAGGAGGGTGGGAAATGAGCAATGTTCAATGCAGGGCCATGGACCTATGTGTCTGACATGATAAGTCCATAAGCCAGAATGAGGTTTTCTTGTCTATCTACATTGAAACAGAATTTTACTCTTGGGATATTTTTTATCTTGTCTAATCATTTGCCACAAGAAAAAGAAACAGTTGGCAATCACATAGGTAGAGAGAAAGAATACAGCCATAGTTTCTGAAGACAAGAGGGACACACTAAGCCGCTGTGCTGAATGGAGTAGAGACAGGTGGGATGAGGCAGCCCTGTCTACAGAACTACCAGTTTATTCAGACAGCTGGATGCCTAGAGAAAGTACAAAAGAAATCATTCTCGAGTTAGCATGAATACCTCTGCTTAGTCTGGAACAGAGTGATCATCATTAGTAACAAATGTAGGACACTAGATCATTCACTGCTGATCATCAGGTAATTAGTGTTCCTTCCCTATGGAGGAAGCCAAGAAGTAGAATAAAGAAAGAGAAAGAGACCAAGGTAGAGCCTGGCGTGGTGGCGCACACTTGTAATCCCAGTACTTGGGAGGTTGAGACAGGAGGATCCGGGTTCGCGGCCAGCCTTAGCTACTTAGTGAGGCCCTCCGCAACTTAAGTGAGACCCTGTTTCAAAATAAAGAATAAAAAACAGGGCTGAGGATGTAGCTCAGTGGTAGAATGCCCGTGGGGTCAATCCCCAGTACTGCAAAAAAAAAAAAAAGAAAAAAAGGAAGGAAGGACGGAAGGAAGGAAGAAAGGAAGGAAGGAAGGGAGGGAGGGAGGGAGGCCAAGGTATTAAATGAGATAAAGTCAAAGAATCCTTCAAAGCAGTCCCCAGAACTTGGTAGTGCCTCATGAAATGTTACCTATATTTCTCCTTGAGATCTAGCCTGGCCTGTTTACAGTTCTGCTGCATATTTGGTAAATTTGTGAACATTTCGAGACTTGGTTTTGTGATTTGTTAGCTTCAAGTCCAAGTGTCAGATTGTGCTGCCCCAATCTATTCTCCAACTCTCAGCTTTTAGCACAAATGTACTTTTACTCTGTTCTGGGTGCTGTTTCTTTTCATGTTTGATCTTTATAGCCACATTGTCTTTCCTGTGTGCATGAAATTCCCTCCAGCGGAAACACCTTTCCATCCCCACCACTGTGACTCCTGTTCAACCAAGTCTTACCCATGCCTCAGATCACACATTACCCACATACACACATGCACAGTTACCACACACAGCACAAAAAGCCTAATGCACCATACTAACAAAAATAGAATTCCTTGGATGGTTGGAAATCTTACTGGTATAATTTATTCATACTCAGATGATTTAAGATTTTCCAGTATCCTATTTTACAACCTTTATTCTCTGAGAACTGATCATCCACATTTCCTTTTTTCTGAATTTCAATGAGGTATAATTTAAGACACAAGCATTCTCCTTTGTCTCTATAGTTTTTTTTTTTTTTTTTGGCAAGTGTAATTAAAGTAAATGGGGCATAATAAAGAAAGAATATTAGTTTCCCACCAAGAGTTTCTAAAATGAAAAAGAAAATATTTGAGTACTTTGGACAAACAGCAGTCCAGTCTAAATTGTAAGCAATTTTAAAATACATGTATTATATTTTTCAACTATATTTGTTAACTACAACTGGATTTCATGGCTTTAAGGAACAGGCAAAATGATTTATAAATATACATTTTGATAAATTAAAATATTTTGAAATGCAGGAGAGTGCCTAAAAGTAGTTTATTTCTGGTTTGGGTTTAAATAGTTTAGCCACAAATTGTTTGTGCTATTAATTTTTTATGCAAGGATTTTTTCTCTATAATTAGCAAAATGGTGTCAACTCAGACCTTACTGAATCATTTGAAATTAAAAAGTAATGAGATTTTCCTTTCTGTATTCTTTTCTTAATATTGTAAGTCCCTGGTATTGCTCTGAAAATATTATCATATTTAGTATGTTCAAAAATAAAAATGAGCAATTTTACTATAGGCACAATTCTTACCAAGTCTGATAAATAAAACTCAATAATGTTTAGCAATTCTCTTGTTTTGTTTAACTCTTCTACAAACATTAATATTATGTGATTGCAAAAATGGTCAGATGATTTTTTTTTGGTTTGAAACAAGTGGTGAGTAATTGGATGAAAACTAAAATTTTATACGTATTTTAAGGGAGCCCTTTGCAAATTTTAAAAGCAAACCTTGGGGAGAAGACAAGGCCTTTGGATGCTGAGCTGTCAATCCAGAGATAATGATAACACATGTTTTTGGAACACTGCTAGCTCAGAAATGTTATAATGTGTCAGAGGTAAATAGTCCCACTCATTCTGGTAGTTTTATTGCTTCTGGCGTATTATGATTAGAGATGTGTGTGGTTTTAAAACCAAAAAAGATTGAATTGCTTAGCACGCTATGAACTAGAAGGCCTGGGCCAAATGGAAGCTTAATCAGCATTTTTCTTCTTTCTAAATGTAAATGGTATGAAGCAGTGTCCTGTAAATGATACTGTTTATCATATACTGTCAGAAGATGCTGCTGAAAGATGCATTTCCATTTGTTTCCTTACTCTGGTTTGATTTGTAAGATTGGATTTAAACAGTGGATGCAATTGAATCTAAATTTCAAAAGTAGACAACCTAATGATATTTATCATAACTGGGACAAAGTCTAGAAACAGTTATTCTAACTCCAACTTTCAGGATTTGAAAGAACAACGTGTCTTTATTTTTACATTTAAGATAATTAGTATAAATGCAATGAAATTTTTAGTAATTATAGGCATTAACATTAGAAAACCTAATCTCAGCTAACATGTTCATGTGCACACCACAATTTGCATACTAAGTTACTAGAGTCATCTTTTCTCTTGTATTTTTACAGTATCACTAATAATTTTAACATCAACCTAATGTGATGGAGATACTGCTTTCATTTATAAATAGTTTTATATTTATTATAAGTGTCCTTCCATGATTTCTTGGCTGGCTTGGAAAAATCATGGCAATATATGAATACAAATCTGTTTAGCAAATTATCACGTGCCCAAAAAGGTTAAAAAAAAGCATAATTTACATTGTTAATGTTCTCAGCCTATTTTATCCAGTCAAAATCATGGTGAACCATGATGCATGCCAAAAGTCTGGGATCTTTAAGACTTCATTATGACTATTGTTATAATAAAAAGAATTTCAGGATTGCTAGTTTTAGACATTAGAACAGTTCCATTTTCAGATGCAGGCATAAGTAGCAACACAATTTAGAAATTCCTTGCAAATTACAAACACTGAAACACAATAACTTTTTTTTCTGTTATGTCCATATGGGTAATTTTTGAATGTCTGTTAACAAATGTCAATTACGGCAGAGTAATTTAAATCAAATTGGCATCCCCAGGCCAGAGGATGTGAGATTGAACTTGCAAGCATTTGCAGGAAAGGAAGAAAAATGAGTTTTTGCTCTGGGAAACCCATGAAAACATGGTTGCTTCTGTTATAAGCAACCTAAGATATCAGCGTTTCCCTAGTTTGTACTACTTTCCTCTTGGATGAAGTAGATTAATGGTTTGGGTTTAAGTAGTTTATCCACAAATTGTTTGTACTATTAATTCTTTATGCAAGGATATTTTTCTCTATAGTTAGCAAAATGGTAAGTGTCAACTCAGACCTTACTGAATCATTTGAAATGATAAAGTAATGATATTTTCCTTTTTGTATTCTTATCTTGATATTATAAGTCTCTGGCATTGCTCTAAGAGTATTAAAATATTTAGTATGTTCAAAAAATTGAAAATGAGCTATTTTACTATAGGTATAATTCTCACACAATCTGATAAATGAAACTCAATAATGTTTAGCAATTCTCTTGTTTTGTTTAACTCTTCTACAAACATGTATATTATGTGATTGCAAAAATGGTGCTTTAAATGATCTTTGAAGTCCTATGTAAGAGAAGTGAAGCTGGAGGGGGGGTCCTGTTCAACCTTGTTTGATGTGAAGCTTGATCAAGTTAGTCAACAACCCCAGTAGGGCTGGATATAACCACTGACCTGGAATCTAGGCCCAGCATCACTTTATGTCATGAAATACCATGTATTGTCAAAACTCATGAAATACCTTGAATTGTCAAATACCTCGCATTGTCAAAACTCAAGGCCTTTAGCTTCCCAAAATACCTTGAATTGTCATGACATACCTGGCATTGTCAAAACTCGGAGCCTTGAGCCTCTAGATGTAAAGAGGGACTCCTGTTGAACAGACTGGGAGCTCTTCATAGGAATGCTGACTGAGCCATGAGGGTGGCTGTACTTATTTATTAAACACATGCAATGCACATCTTGATTTGTACATTGACTCCTGAATTCAGAATTATTAGGGATTGACCTGAAACATGGGCCTTTTTTTCTTTCATGGTTTTTAACCCTTTTATTGGTGCATTGTGATTATACATCATAGTGAAGTTCAAAGTCATACTAACAAATATGTATGCAGGTTTTGGTGTGTTTTCTTTATGGTCCCACCGCACTACCCACCCCTCCCTGTGCATGATAGTGAGATATCTTCATACACGGGCACAGCATAATTTGAATTGTTTCTTTCATCAGTTCTTCCTTTTCCCCTCTTGCCTCTCTCTCCTTATCTCCTTCTAGTATTCTACTGGCCTCTCTCCTTGATTATCTAAAGTCACTTGTTTTTGTTTTCTATTTTCTCTCCAGTTTCCACATATGATAGAAACATTCAGATGATTTTACAAAACATCACTCTCTTCTCACACTGGTGTTGACTTGGGGCAACTCTTTTTTTGACTTAATTTCTTCACCTTTACAACAAAACAATGAAATGTTTCATCTCTCCAGGCTCTAACCTACTCTGATGCATTTTCCTTTATTCTGAATATTAATTTATTACATGATGATGATATATGTTTGCCATTTACAGAACTTTACACTGCTGAACTTTACACTGTGGACATCTTTAGGGTTTTGGGCAATAACGATGCTCTAGATTCAATACCATTTGTTTAGAAAAAATAACAGTGTAATCAATAATTTATACAAATATAATTTATTATGAAATTATCGATGTAATGTGATATATATTTAAGATTGGGAAATATAAAAATGTTACTTATTCCTAATATTTCTTCCTTTCATGAAGTCCACATTTCTATATTTTATGTTTCTTTTAAAATTTAAAAATGAAGGACTGTGATACCATATACTTCCCTGCTTTCTAGTTATACACAAATACATATAAACATGGTTTGCATCATTCAATTTAAAATAAGATAGGGATGCTTAATAATGGAATAAAAATAGTGAAGAAAATTTTGAAAATATAATTTATCCCACAAGCATGGCTTAAGTGTCTATAATAATGTCAGACATTGTAACTAGAACCCAGAAAGAAAGTTTGAGAAGATTTATTTTGGGAGGGATAGCATTTGTACAGACATGTTAGATATTTTGCCACAAAGTAGTAAATAGGACAATGTCACAAAGTGGTACAATGTTGAAAGTTGGATAGAAATTTTGGAATTCAGAAGAAAGGAATGACAAACACTGCTTGGAAGAATACAGAAAGATAATCTTTTTGTTACAGATGATGCTGCGCATCAGAGATAAATAGCAGTTTGTCTGGCTGGGAAAAGAACACTCAAGGAGTAAAGCAACTACGAAGCTTGTCAGGGATACGAGCAATTCCATTTATCTTGGCATAGAGCTGGAGGAGTGTGGGAGAATCTAGTTAGGAGGTAAAATACAAAGGAGATGAAAATGGTGTTGAATTAAACTAAATTTGGCCTGAGGCTGCCTCCATACTTCCATTTCCTACATAGTGAACTGCAGCCTTACTATATAAACAAACTGCAACCCAACTTAAGAGTATATTTTTCCCACAAGCAGCCAATCATAGCAACAAAGTGCTAGCCAATCACTGGCTGCCATTTGACTAGACCATGTCCATGTAAGGCAAATGCCTCATCACACCATGCTCAAATAAGGCCAGCGAGGAGCTCTAACCAAACCACAAAAACTGCCTGTCTGCTGGTGGGTGGGGCGCTGTGAATTCTCTAGGTTCTGAGTGCTGCTGGGTCCTTGAGGGTTCTTTGCTCAAATATACTTTGCTAAATTTAACTTGTCCAAAGTTTTTATTTTAACAATGGTAAGGCAGGTATGCAGATGACTCTTCGAAGGCATGTCAGGTTGGATGGTAAATTTTTCTCCAATGCCCTTAGGGGTTGGGAAAACTCTTTGTTAATGGAGTATATGCATAAATACTAATGCAATGTTCTCTATATACGCACACCACATACTTATAGCACTGCATTAGAGAAAACATATTCATTATGTGTGTATTTATACACATATGAAATATATGAAATGTAATTCTGACCAAGAGCATAACATTTACTACAGTGAGGGCAGATGGATGAAAGGGGAACAGCGAGTAAGTCTCTAGTGATTATTGTGATGCCCAGAAAAGAGCCTCTGTGTGTGTGTGTGTGTGTGTGTGTGTGTGTGTGTGTGTGTGTCTGTGTGCATGTGTGTGTAATACTGGGTATTGAACCCAGGGTTTCATGTATTCTAGGCAAGCACTGTAATCATGCATCATAGTGACATATGGAGTGATGGGAATATACATGCACACAACACCTGGAGCATTTCCCTCCAGGTCCCACCCTCTTCTTCCCCTGCCCTGTGCGTGTCTTTGATGTTGGCATTGGTAATTTAATGCACATACATAACATTATTTCAACTGTTACCTTCTTTGCATCTCCATCCCCCTCCTCCTCTCCAATCCCCCACCATCACTCCAATGGAATCTTGTTATTTTTTTTAAGATGTGAAACTAGAATTGATTGCAACTATCCAAAAGAGAGGGTATGATTAAGTGGGCAAGATTTTGAAGGGAAAGCTGGAAAGCATAAAGACCAATGAAAAAGCCATTAGGAGTAGAGAGAAGGAAAATAACATTTTTTTTTTTTTTTTGCGGTACCGGGCATTGAACCCAGGGGCGTTCTACCTCCGCGCTACACCCCCAGCCCTAGTTTTTATACTTTATTTTGAAACCGGGTCTCACAAAGTTGTGGAGGGCCTCGCTAAGGAGAGAGAGAGAGAGTCAGGGAGAGAGAGAGAGAAAGAGAGAGAGAGAGCAAGCTGAGGCTGGCCGCGAACCCGGATCCTCTGGTCTCCGCCTCCCAAAGTACTGGGATTGCAAGCGTGCGCCACCACGCCCGGCTTGAAGATAACATTTTTATAGAAGAAAACCTTAGGTAAAAAACAGTACAGTGCCATTTTAACCTAAAATACATAGAAATACTACTGGGTGAAAAACAAACTGGCTTCTTTTAAAATTGCCACAGGTTACTGACACCCTACTGTAGCTACACAATTAGATTACATTTATAACAATGGATTTAGGCTGTGGCTATACTACATATGCTCTTCAAGACTCAGAGATAATTTTCTTTGTATTAATGCATACAAAATAGAACACCATATAAACAGAGATTTCATTAGCTGGTAATGAGAATTTATGTGCACTCCTCCCACATACTACTTCAGTGTACATGATAATATTAGTACTAATGGGAATGTGGGAGAAATACAGTATGTTGAAACCATATTGTATCATTCAATGTAGTAATAACAGAGCTAAGAAGCAGAGCCTGACACTCAGGTATTTAATGAAAATCTTTTGGTTTCAAGAAAATGAGGGAAAACATTTCCTGAGTATTATTAATTGCACTCTTTCAAGTGATTACATTAAAATGGTTGTATATGGCTATAAGAACAGAGATGTTGTAAAGTTATGAAAACAAACTAAGTTCACAGAAATTTTATTTTAATTAAATATGCATGAATTAAAGCCAATATAATAATGGCTTCTCTAGAAGATGTATTATTCCTCTCCTTCCTTTTTTTTTGTTTTTTTTCATTGCATGCCTTTTGTTGCCTCTGTTCATTCTTTGAAGCAAATACATAAATTGACCGATAACATGTCAATAACAGACTTTACATTCAATTTGTGAATATAAAATAATTCACATATGGCTTGAGGTTTAGCTCAGTTATAGAGTGCTAACATTGGTGAGCCCTTGGGCTTGATACCCAGCACCACTACCAAAAAAAAGAAAAAGAAAAAAATTAACTTACTCATTTTAACAAAAATGGAGATATGGATTATTTCCAACATATCAAAAATGCTAATGAGAATGTTTTGTGCATACATGATATGTGCGCACTTTTGTTATATATCATTTCGTTTCTATATCACTAAAATTGACTGCACTACTTTTATATATGATTTTACCACCTGAAGGATATGAGTTTTCCTACTATTCTGCATCCTTACCCACACTTGATATTGTATTTTTTTCCTTTGTGTGTGTTTGTGTGTGTGTGTGTGTGTGTGTGTGGTGCTAGGGATTGAAGCCAGGGGCATTCTACCTCTGATCTACACCCCCAACCCTATTTTACTTTTTATTTTGAAACAGGATCTCACTACATTGCTGGGGCTGGCCACAAACCTGATATCCTCCTGTCTCAGCCTCCCAAGCACTGGGATTACAAGGGTGTGCTACCATGCCCCTTTGCCAAGTTGGTTGTGTCATAGTATCTTATTGGAGTTTTGGGTTGCATACCAGGAAGAAAAAATAAAAATCTACATACAGTAACATGGATCAATCTCATACTCCTAATGTTGACTGAGAAAGTTAAGGCACAAAATAATAACTGTAGAATGATTTCATATACATAGTATTCAAAAACTGGCCAAAACTAAAATATTTCATTTAGGAATACAAAAGTGACAAAATAATTTAAAAATGCAAATAAGTAACTACTATACAAATCAGGACAATCATCGCATCTAAGGCAGTGCAATGAGATCAGGGTGTTACAAGTATATAACATCCTGCTGTCAATATTCTAATCCTTGTAGTTGGATATATGGATGGTGGGGTGCAGTGTATTTTCACAGATAGGAGAATTATCTTTTATGACTTTTTTTCCAAAGTTACTAATACTTTGCAACAAAAAAATAGGTTTTTGTGACTGTTCAAATAGTATGTGGTGTAAGCTGGGCGATAAAGAGGTTAAAGCTTTTACCTTTCTCTGTTATGCCAGGATACTTGTCCTTAGAACCCAGTTACCATGGTATGAGGATGTCCAAATTAGTCTATGAAAAGAGACTGCATGGAGAGGCCACATTGGGGAGCAACCACAGACTCCAGCCAATAGTTAACACTGATCGCCAGACTCATGAGTGAATGAGCCTCTCAGCATCCATGTGAGACCACACACATCGGAGCAGAGAGGAGCCGAATTCTGTTGCCCTGTCCATATTTTTGGATGGTAGAATTTATAAGCATAATAAATGAATGTTTTATACTACATAGTTTAGGGGTGCATTACATGTTCTCATAACTGCACTAGGGTAGTTGCTTTATAATGATTTGTGAAATTGGACTTACAGATTTATGCATTTTTCAGGATAAGCTATTTTTCACAATAACATATGTTTTAAAAATTTGGGTTTTAATCATGTGCCTTTTTTCTATTTTCCCTTACATAGTATTTGTTATAATGTTTTTCTTTAACTTTCTCCATTTATATACAGCAACACTTGGTTCATAAGTATGTTGTTAAAGCTGATGGATTCCAAAGAGTCAATTCTAAAAATCTGTAACTTCCCACCTCCACTGTTCACATACTTAGGTCTTTTTTTACACTTTGATTAGACTCAGCCTCAAAAGTGATATTTTACTACCCCTCCAATCCATCCTATACACTAGCATGTTATTTTTCCAGAACACAACACTGACCATGTTGTTTAACTGATAAAGAAAGAAAAACAATGGTATCAACTTATGATTTAAGAAGGCAAATTAGGCACATATGTCTATGTTCTGCCCCTCTCAAGAGTAAACTAAAATAAAAATTATTCTATTAGTACAGTTACACACTTAGCAAATTTGTCAAGCATTTGCATATTATTTTCTTTAGTTGAAGTTTTTAGCTTTTTTAATCACAGAAGTAATGATGGAATCCAGATAATATAAAAGATACATCATAAAAATCAGGAGAATACAGTTTAAAATACTACATAGCTTGTACTCGTAACTATACTGATAAAAACTCAATATATATTTGAAAAAAGAATACATTAACGTAAGAAGAAAATAGAAAAGTATATTCCAAGAGTAAAAGAGAAGTGTATAAGTATGTAATGAAGGATATAAGTGGGTAAGAAAATCTCAAATTCTCTGGAAGACAAAAAATAAATGAACATGAATGAACTGGTGAAATAAAAACAAAAATTAGAAAAAAAATGTATCAAAGGATAGAGTTAAATAAGCCTGAAAAATTCCATGACACACTGGATTCCAGGAATGTAGTGACAACAGAGGCAAATTTGTGAAGTGGGAGGTTGAAAATGGAGATACTGAATACATATAACAATCAACTCATCCTTGCCCTACCTCCTCTTCTGGTCCAATTACAGGACAAAAACTTCCATATTTTTTTCTTAAAGTTATCACTAAAGAATTTCAGCTAAAAATATTTGGAAAAACAGGACAATAGATTATCAGTATCATGCAAAAAATCTCCACACATTTTTTTTTTTTTGCGGTACTGGGGTTGAACCCAAGGGAATTCTACCTCCGAGCTACACCCCAGTCCTCTTTTTTTATTCTTTATTTTGAAACCGGGTCTCACTATAGTTGCGGAGAGCCTCACTAAGTAGCTGAGGCTGGCCGTGAACCCGGATCCTCCGGTCTCAGCCTTCCAAGTACTGGGATGACAAGCGTGCGCCACCATGCCTGGCTTCCACACATTTTTAATTGTATGGCTTTTTATACTCCCTACATAGTAACTAAATTCTTCACTCTTAACTGAAGTATATGAGTCTAAAAAGTCTCACCCACTATTAGAAATGGTTAGATATTCAAGAACCACCATGCATGTGAAGAAATCTTTCAACACAAACAAAGCTAATCAAGATGAAAATATTTCCCAGGCCGGGCGCTGTGGCACACGCTTGTAATCCCAGTACTTTGGGAGGCGGAGACCGGAGGATCCGGGTTCACGGCCAGCCTCAGCTCTCTTGCTCTCCTCCCTGTCTCTCTCTCTCTCTCTCTCTCTCTACTTAGTGAGGCCCTCCGCAACTTCGTGAGACCCAGTTTCAAAATAAAGTATAAAAAAATAGGGTCAGGGGTGTAGCACGGAGGTAGAACGCCCCTGGGTTCAATCCCCGGTACCACACACACAAAAAAAATTTCCCAAATGAGAAGAAAATAAAACTACATCTAAATGGTAGCCTTAGAAAATGTCTACTTTTTTATTTACAAAAAAAGAATGTGATTCTATGATAAATAGAATAAAATGATATAAAAAAAGCTCCCTTGAAACAGGAATGCCAAAAAATAATAGACAAGTCCAGGAAAATTTTTGGAATTTAGAATAACACAATTAAATTCAAAAATTGGGACACATAAATATGTATATATATATACATATTTATATATATACAATATATTTCATATAGCAAAACATAAATAATAGGAATTACTAAGAAGATAAAATAATAGAGAAAATTTTACAGTAATAGAAAGTGACAGGAGACAAAATTGATAGTATACCATAAGTGTAGGAAAAATTTAAACACACATATACACACCCACAAACTTAACCGATACAGCATACAGTGATTTCTTCATATACTTGGGGAAAATAAAGTAACAAATAGCTTACAAAGAGGAAAGAGAATATACTGAAAACAGTCAAAACAAGCCCAGGGAGCAATGTAGAGTAGTGAGCGATGATAGATATATAATGAACTTCCAGAGCAAACAGGCCAGCTGGAACCAGATAAATAATTTCTTGAGAGTACATGTGAGGTGCTGGGAGATCATTAGGATAACATAAGATACTGATAATGCAATATAAACTAATTGTAAAGTATGAAAGGTAGTTATTACAAAATAAAGTAAAATCAGTTAACATAATAGTAATCATGCATTGCTTTATGGCAAATTATATGGACATTGTTATACTATAGGAAAAGTAAACCTGAACTAAAAACTTTTTACTTTATAAAAATATTTATAATGCCAGATTTAAGCTTTTATTATGTCACCTCCCAATTCAAACACATGTAAGGCCCCCAGTATGTATTGTTTTCACTAAAAACAACCTGGTTTAAGAGCTTTCTCAGTTATGTCGTAGACTTCTTTCAGGCCCTTTGGTTTAATAATTGCATAGTGTCCATTCTCCCTCAATAACTATAAATTAAAGAATTGATTTAATAAATTGATGAAGTATTTTGGCATTGGAGATCTGTCTTGCACCTTTTAGTTGAAGCAGTCATTGATATGCTATGGAGAAAGCACCTAGAAGTGAAAGTTCTTGTTTCACTTTTTAAAAAAAATCCATAAAAATGAAATAAAATCCTTGCCACATTCGCTCAGTAGGATACCACAAAGATTAATGAGGTAATGCAATAAAAAGAGCTTTGAGCTATTCATATGAATGGTGCTTTACAGAGGTACTTTATTGTAATTATTCTCTGCATTTACCTTTAATGCCATACTTAAAGGATTTTGGACTAAAAGAGAGAGCAACTTTCTAGTATACAAAAATTGTTTCAAAGTCATATGTTCCAACCTTGATTGTTAGTTATATTTTTCTTCAGTTAATTAAAATCCTACTTTACAATTTGTTTCAATTGCAGATTAATGCAATAAATTAAGTGAAGTAATGTATTTTAAGTTCCAGGCCCTTGATAAGACCCTATGAAATTCTTGTTTTGGATACTGTTTGCTGTAGAAATAGTAATAGTAGAAATTGTTTTACCCAGGGACAATGGCACACTCCTGTAATCCCAGTACTTGGGAGGCTGAGACAGGAGGATCACAGATTTGAGGCCAGCAAACACTAATGTAGACCTCCCTGTTTCAAAAAATTTAAAGTATAAAATAAAATAAAAAAGGGCTTGAGGTATATTTCAGATGTAGAATGCCCCTAGGTTAAATCCTGAGTAACACACACACACACACACACACACACACACACACACACATTGTTTAATGCAATCGGTAGGAGTATCTAGGAAAAGAAGGCAGTTCAGGGAAGCTGATTATAGTTGGCAAGCTGCTACTTAATAGTAAAATGATTGTTGTTTTTTTTAAAAATTTCTCAGCAGTGAGGATTGAACTCAGGACACTGCATGCTAGGCAAGCACTCTGCCACTGAGCTCCATCCCCAGCCCATTTTGCTTTGTGTTTTGAGGCAGTGACTGAGGGAATTATCTTGGCTGTCCTCCAATTTGTGATCTTGCTACCTCAGTCTTCCAAGTAGTGGGGATAACAGGTGTGTGCCACCACACCTGGTTAGAAGATTTCATTTTTGATGATAGCTGCTTCTTTATTTTTAAATTAATTATTCTCCAATCATGTCAAATTTTAAATTTGAACTTTCAAATTGGGTTCTCAGTGATGGCCTTGTTGAAATACAGTTGTTTGAGAACCAAGTTACCACTAAGTGAAGACCATTATTGAAGCATTTTCTTTTCTGGAACACAGGAGGCTTTCAGTATACTGATGAACTGGATCTGTTAATAGTCAATGCTATATAACATCATGTCTTTAAAAAAATCATTATGGTGAACCTGAACAGACTATAGAGGCTTGAATCCAGGTGAAGTACAGATACAATCTTAAATCTAAGGAGACCACTGTGTTAGATTTCTAAAACAATCTCAGAGGATCCATACCTTTTGGTACTCATGTCCTTGTCTCATCAGTCCCCATGCCTTGACTGTGGGTGGACATGTGATATATTTTTCACAAACAAAATATGACAAAGGAGACAGATGTTACATATATGATTGGGTTCCAAAAGATTGTGATTTCTCTATTGCTGGCACACTATTGCCCTCTTGGCTTCAGTGATTAATGAAGCAAACTGTCATGTGGGAGAGACTCTCATGGAAAGGAATTAAAGAGGTCTTTGACTAACAGGGAAGAATTGAGGTCCTAGTATACAACCCTCAGCAACTGAACGCTTCCAACAACTACTGAATGAGCTTGAAGTTGGATCCATCCCTCATTGATCAGTCAGATAAGTCCAGGGAGCCTGGGTAATACCTTAATTACAGCCTCTTGAAAGAATTTGAAGTAGAGGACTCACCTCATCTACACCCAGATGCCTGACCTATGAAATAGTAAGTGAGTGGTTTTAAGCCATTATTTTTTTATGTGGTTTGTTATGCCACAGATGATTGATATTCTGTTAACATTAATGGATTTGATTATTTGATATTTTTTTGACAAGTGTATCACAAGTGATTCAAAGAACTTTTAAAAAAAATTCAATTAAACCAAGCCAGTATCCGAGTTTTAACATTATGAAAAATTTATTTTTCTATAGAAAAGAAAAAATTATATAATTTGCAATGTTAAAAGCTCAAAACTGACCTAAATAGTAGCTGACTTGGACAAGTGCTGTCAAAGTTCTTCAAGACACACATGACAGTGTTTGCCTAAAAATTAAAAGAACTCTGAGAACAAAAGTTTATTTTGATATAAAATGACCTTAGAAATTAGCAAAAGTACTAAAAATGCACCAAAATTTGTCTTGATTTCCTGAGTACATTCAATATTGCTATAAATAACTTGTAACAGTTCAACAGTAATATCTCTCAAAGGCAGATTTCCTTCCAGTGAATAGACTCAACCTGGACAAGCTCTAGAGTGATTATCTGTGTCAAACTCCCTTGTGTTATCACAACATACATTCTATTTGCAAATGCACATGTCTTTTCTCAGACCCACTTTTATGAGCACTTCCTTCCAGTATCCTCATTTATATGTATTTTATGCCAAATAGAAAGTAAGTAAAGAGGAAATAAATCTAAATTTGACCCAATTTGCATATGTGCTGAATAACAGAATGAATTCAATAGGTTTTGCTACTGCTTATTTTAACATTTAATAGAGTTGCTTACTATCTCTTTGTAATATAGGAAATTCACTGACTTCTTTCCCTCCCCATTGCTCTTGTTACCAAATTAGATATTGTCACTGTTCATGCAGTGACAACCTCAAATTCTTGTCACAAAATTAATTACCCTTCGTGGTTCTAATAAATTTCACTACCAGCCTACTCTTTAAGTAGCACTCTCTTATGACCACTTCCTGAATCTTTCCATTGCTGCTAAGTGGTCTACCTCAGATATTCTAAGATGCAATCATCCAACATAAACCTCTGAGATGCTTCAATCTTCCCCTTCATTATACTCAGTTCTTCTGTATTTTAATCTGTAGTTCCTTTTTCCATTTCACTTTAGTTTAACTCATAGACTACCATTAAATCTCACATCTTTTCTTTTCAGTGTGTTATATTCTTTCCAATCATCCACTTCCATCTCTGAATTTTACATGTTGCCAGTCCTCCTTATAGAATATATTGCTTACCCTATTCCATGGTCAGGCTTAAACATGTGAAATTGCTTGCTTGGCCCAGTGGAATATCAGTGGGCATGACAAATTCAGAGTTAGAGATGATGGTTCTAAGAAGACAAGGAAAGCAGAACAGAGACAGATACAGCCAATGCTGACCTATGGATCTATCACTAAGGCATAAAGTTCACTTCCATTAACAACTGAGTTTGTTTTTTCTTTTTTTTTTTGCGGTACCAGGGATTGAACCCAGGGGCGTTCTACCTTTGCACTACGCCCCCGGCCCTATTTTTTTATACTTTATTTTGAAACCAGGTCTCACGAAGTTGCAGAGGGCCTCACTAAGCAGAGAGAGAGAGAGAGACAGGGGGGGAGAGAGAGAGAGGGAGAGACCTGAGACTGGCCGCGAACCCGGATCCTCCGGTCTCCGCCTCCCAAAGTACTGGGATTACCAGCGTGCGCCACCACGCCTGGCAACAACTGAGTTTTTAGGGTTCCTAATTCACATATCCAACTTGAACCATATAACTGATTATCTCTCACCATCATTTTCATTCTTTCCTCGTTTTCTTCTGTCTCACTGCAAAATAATTTTTTTAAAGGTCTGAAGATCATGTCAACCTTAGGACTTATATCACTATAATATATAGTGCTGAAGGTAAAATTCTTACACAATGGAACATTTCACAAATGTCACTCATAAGTTCACCAAAGTGAATATGTGGCAACAACCTAAGTGTCCATGAATGTATTAAAAATATGGCATATGTGCACAGTGGAAGGAAATACACAAAGAAGGAAATCTTTGTCATTTGTGACCTCATGGATACAGCTAGAGAACATCATGTTAAGTGCAATAAGCCAGGTGCAGAAAGATAAATCCTGAGTGATCTCATTTATATGTGGAATCTAAAAATGTTGATGAAAAATTTAAAAATTATAAATTTTTGAAAATATTCTAATGTATTCTTCTCCTAGGTGAGACCCAAACTGAAACAAGCAAAGTTTCTGCTTTGTGCATTATACAATGCTGCTATTTATATGCTTTCCTTTTCCTATGCTAAATACTATTGAACATAAGCAAAAGTAACTTAGTTACATACTCAACTAAATATATGCTTCTATGTTGGGTGTGGTGGCCCATGCTTGTAATCCCAGTACTTGGGAGGCTGAGACAGGAGGATCGCAGGTTCACAGTCAGCGACTTAGTGAGGCCCTCTGCAACTGAATGAGACCCTGTTTCAAAATAAAGAATTAAAAAATTGTGCTGGGGGTGTAGCTTGGAGGTAGAATGCCTCTGGGTTCAACCCCCAATATTGTATAAATAAAAAATAAATAAATAAATAAAGTGCTTCTAGAAAGCTAGGGAACATCTAAACCAACTGATCTGTAAAGACTAACATTATGTCTTATTCTCCAATCAAAGGCTATTCTGTTATAAATTCTGCCTATGCCAGCCACTGTCCTCACTTGGAAGATTCCATGATATAATCACCCAGCCCAGGGTTTAAAATACTGTAAGTATTCTCTCATGAATTCCCCATTATGAGACATTACTAAATATCTTTCCAGATGGTATTACTGCCTTACGTGTAGTAAGCATGAATTTCCTTCATCAATACATATTTCTGGTGGTGTTTGGGGGAGTTAACAGTTGATTGAAAATTAATGTGTGGAAGTCAGTGGATATATGACAGTACTATTATTTTGGGCTTATATTCAGTTAGTGCTGGCACAAGATACATTATTTCAAATTGAAATACACTAGTCCTGGAATAAGAATTTTTGGACATTGGAACCAAAATCACCAGAAAGTAGATGGCTTTGTGAAAGGTCTTTCTCTGTCAGTGAGCGTTATGAGAGGTGGTTCTGTCTTTCATATTATCAGTGTCTATAATATCAGTGTCTCATACTTTGGCACATAGTAAGCTCTGAACATGTTACTGTAAAACAGCGAACCTTTAAAGTCATCAGCATCCTAATGTGCAAATTTAACAAAGATTCCATTGGTAATATTACTGTATATCTAGGTTTGGAAGAAAATTGATTACAGGAAGATAATAAAATATATATTTGTTCAGGCAGTAATCAGTGGTTACTTGATTCTCATAGTCTTGGGGGAGGATTTAAACTCTAAAAAGTGGATTACATATGGGTAATACATTCCAGCTGTAATTGTTAAATGAGTTGTACTGCTTTATAAAGTATTCATCATAGTAAGTAGGCTTTGATAAAATACGCCTGTACTCATAGAGATAAGTAAATATCAGTAACTTCCTTACAGTACATCTATATAAAAAGTTATAATGTTGAAAAGTAACTCAGGATTTATCTTGAGGGATAAACATATTTGTTTAGAAATTTCTCTGATGGAGAAAAAGTTCAATGGGAGAACTTAGATAGAAAGGGAGGAAATGAAGGGCTAAATTTCTGTGCATAAGAAATAGGTAGAATTTTTG
Organism: Glis glis; assembly: GCA_004027185.1. Taxonomy (NCBI): domain Eukaryota; kingdom Metazoa; phylum Chordata; class Mammalia; order Rodentia; family Gliridae; genus Glis; species Glis glis. Next base: position 47,168 of record PVJS01001055.1, on the reverse strand, counting down.
TTTGATTCTCTCATGATAGTTTTACAGTGGAAAGAAGAAGAGAAAGGAAGTAAAAACAATCAAAAAAGTGTCAGCATGATAAGTGAATATCAGTGAAAATTTATGAAAAAAACTATTTTTTTGAATAATGACTCCTATCATACAATATTAAGTAAACTATATTTTGGGGATGTTGATTGTTATCCCTTCCTAAAATGTACCATAAACTTTAAAGAACACACAAATCACTCATGAAATTGTGTGCATGATTTTATGGACTGGGCAGCTTTACCTCTAAGTGTGCATGGAACAGAAGAATGGGTGGGATTGGTCCAAAAAAATGAATGAATTTGGTAGAAAGAGAAGCTTTTATTAATAGATGATTATTAGTATTAAGCCCCAAAAGTATTTACTATGAGCTTAAAGCAGAGATGTGTATGTTTATACTGTTTTTGAATGTTGGTGAACTGTAAGATGTGGATTTGAGTCAATGTCATGGATAATTTAAGGGTGGAGTGGCAATAGATAAGAACTACTTTAAAATGAAAAAAATACAAAATTAAAACAACTTCAAGCCAGGCATTCTGGTGCATGCTTGTAATCCCAGTATTTGGGAGGCTGAGACAAGAGAATCAAGGATCACAGGTTCAAAGCTAGCCTCAGCAACCTAGCAAGGCTTTCAGCAACTTAGCAAGACTTGGTTCCCAAATAAAAAATAAATAAAATAGGGCTGAGGGGGTACCTTGGAGGTAGAATGCCCCACGTTCAATCCCCAGCACCACAACAACAAAACAAAGCAAAACAAAACCTACAAAGTAACCCCAAATATGGAATATACTAAAAAAATTATTTTTACATACTGATATATAGATAATATGTATGAAATGTTTCCATATTTTATAGTCAGCCAAAATTAGAAAATTTCAAAGTATATTATATGTAACTTAATAATATTTATAATAATTTATATTATAAAATCATCTATAACCAGTTTCATATTTTCACATTAATATTTTTCACACTCTAGTATGTCTTTTAGGATGCAGATTTCATGGGAAAACTGTAAAATGATGAAATTCATGTTGAAATCACCATATTCAAACAGGCTGTGATCTTTATATATTTTATCATCTCTGAACTTATGAATCTACTACTGAACATGAAATCTAACACCATATATTAAAATTTGTTGAATATTCTAATTTATTCATCTTATACTCTTTAAGAATATATTTTATTGATATCAGGCTCTTTGTAAATCCATATGTTCAAAGTCTATTTTCAAGGCCAAGAGAGATCATTTCATTTCATCTAAAAATTGAAGCAATAATACAAAAGTCATAAGAATATTATGTTTTCTTTTAGAGAATGACAGAGAAAATGAGAGGCAGAGAGAGAAGAAAGGAATAAAAAGACAGAGAAGGAGGGAGAGAAGTTCTGAGTACTGAAGTACTGAGTTTGTGTGCTACTGGGGAATGAAGCTAGAATGAAGCATTCTACCTCTAAGCTAAATCCCAGCTTTATTATCTTTTTTTTTTTAATTTGGAAATAGGATATCGCTAAGTTACTGAGAACCTCCACTAAGTTGCTTAGGGTGGCTTCAAACCTGTGATCCTCTTGGCTCAGCCTCTCAAGTACTGGGATTACAGGTGTCCACCACTCAGCCAAAAACAACTATTTTATCTATATTTTGGAGAGGGAAATGGGTGGGAAAAAAAACACCGTTTGAACCATGTTGAATTCAAAATCAAATTAATAACTTGATTTTATTGGCAAGGAGAACATTGCTTTCTTAGTACTTCTAACATTCTTTCTCTAAAAGAATAAGCTACTCTTTCTGTGCCAGAATGATGCATGACCTGATTCTTTAAATAGAATATATCCTCAGGATCACTAGTCAGTTCCATCAGATGCTCCTAAGGGGGTGGGGGGGTTCCTTAATGAGAGATTTTAGGGGGCAGCAATTTGAAACCAAGAGAGGGATTAGACTGACATTGACTACAAAGGACCTAATGAATGCGTGTGTGTGTTTTAAATTAAATTAAATTTCAGAAAAGCACTTTATGTTTTTATTGGTGCATTGTAATCATACATACTGATGCAGTTCAGGGTGATAGAGGCATACATGCACACAGTACTAACTGAGCCCTCCCCTAGTTCCCACCCTACTCCGTCTCCCTCCCCACCTTCCTGTGCTCAATACATTGATTAGTTTTGATAAGTTTGTGTATGTACAACATGTTCATTGAGGTGTTTCCCTCTTCAAATCTTCCTCCCCCCTCCTATCTTCCTCAGTTAGGTCCCCTCCTTCACTCCACTAATGTTTCTCCTTTGTCTGGAGTCCCTCCTGTGTCCCAATTTCTCCCTAGCTTTCAAATATGAGGGAGAACATCCGACCCTTCATTGTTTGTGACTGACTAATCTCACAGCATAATATTCCATCCATTTCCCTGCAAAATGACATAATTTTGATCTTCTTTATGGCTGAGTAAAATTCCATTGTGTATATATCCCATAATTTTGTAATCCATTCATCTGTTGATGGACAAGCACTTAAAAATGTTCTTAATGGCAGAAATATAACTTCCACAATTATAAAAAGTAAATAAAATTATAACTTTATATTATTACTTGCCTCTTATCTGCTGAAAGAAAAAGTAGTCAACAGTATTAAGAGATAATTAAATTTAAAATATTATTAATGCAACTTATTTCTAACAGATGATAAAAAGCAAAAGATATAGTGGCAAAACACAGTTAACAGTATTAAGGGATAAAAATCAAACTTTTAAAATTTAAATAACATTTATTTCCACTGGATAATACTGAAGCAAAGAGTTTAATAGAAATAAAAATGGATTTGAATTAATGAGTGGGGAGATCACCTGTAGCTATTTTAGCTGGGGATAAAATAGTTAAGGCTATAAATGTTATATGCTTTAATAATAAAAATTAGATTTATAGCTGGGAAAAATCTGCCATTTTGTTTGTTATAGGTAATAACATCTCATAAACTACTAGCATAGCTTTTTTTTCAGGTTCAGAAATCAAATTAAGTGATCTATGAATATCTTCTTATCTGACAATGCAAGGGTTCCTATCTTGATGAAAGTTTTATGTGTATTCCTTAGGTTATCAATGTAACACAATGAAAAAGGCTTGTGATCACTCGAAACTAGGCTATACTCATTAAATGGTAACTCAAGGGTGAAAGGTCTTATATCCCATTTCCAATCCTTTGAACCATCTACTGAACTAATGCATTTTTCTCTTTAAAATGCCCCAAAAGATATAAAATGCCTCTGTGCTTGTAGTATTTCAAAGTTTTATTTTAAGGAATCAAAAGAAATTTGCTCTGTGAGCAGGTTTTTAAATTTGGCTTAAGGCCTCTGATTCAGGGAACAAGCAATCTCTTTCCAACTCTTTTCTACTGGAGACATATTCCCTTTCAACCTGTGCTTTTTGGCCCAACACAAATCAATGAATTCAAGACCCAATATACCATGTCTTAAAAATCCATTTAGAAAACAATTGCTCCATTCAAAGTTCATCTCCTTCCTTTACCAGAAATTGCTGGAAATGTAATTTTGCAGCAAGCATTTCATTTCTTGTCTTGGAATAGATTGAGGCAAATGTAAAGTCAATGATTAGATAAATGCAATGTCTTGGGTTGATGCCATGATGGTGTGGTCAGTACTGATGGATGCTTTGTATAGTTACTCAGCTGTGTAATGGGATAAATTCCCATGACTCTATTTAAAATACCATGTGGTTCCTCTCAATTAATATTACCAAAAGTACTTTGGCACCAATACAAAAAGCATGAGGGATTAGTGCTGAGCACACAAGTTCAATACTTTTTGCTCTGTACAGAGATTCTCCTTTATGCAATAAACTGTATCTGTGTATAGTATATTCACTGAGCTGAATTGCATGCAGTAAATAACACCTTAGAGATTATTTCTCCTTCAAAAATCAGTTTTATGATGTTATAAATAGAAGGCCTGTGCTGTATAATCTCCTACGGTACAGTTAAGGATTGAATCCTGATGAAGTAATGTGCACGCGAGTACACACACACACACACACACACACACACACACACACACAGTCCATAGAAACACATTGCTTATGAAAGTGTCTTTATTTTAAGGGCAGCAAACATATTTCTTCTATTTCCTGCTATCAAGGAGCACATTAGTCACTATGAGAGAGGAGGAAAGGAAAGAGATGGCTTTCTTTAAGAAGGAATGAAAAGCTTTCACCTTCTTTGTTTGGAGTCCCTTCTAAATCTCCTCCTCTCTAGCTTCCACATATTAAGGCGGACATCCGACTTTTCACTCTTTGTGCCTGACTAATCTCACTTAGCATAATGTTCTCTAATTCTTTCCATTTCCCTACATGTATGACTCTTCTAACCTGACACCTATCAAATGTATAATTACGATGCACCAATAAACAGATATAAATATAAAAAGAAAAAGAAAATAAAGGGTTTGATAATTGTTGTTCAGGTCAAAGGGAGAATAAATAAAAAAATTAAAAAAAATAATAAAAAAGAAGGAATGAAAAACAATATAGGTAGTGCCTTTAGAAAATACTTCTTGATAATATACAGGCTAAATTTTTGGCACACTAATGAATGAAACAAGTGGTACAATGATAAATACCTTTCTACAAGTGCATTTCCCATGATGGCTGCTCTTCAGGGACAACATTTCTTTTTTTATATAGAAACACATCACTATTGGGGACAATATCTAGTCACTGTCATGTGTTTCAGGGATCAGAGTACTAAACTTGTACCATTTATCTTTTTAAAATTAAAATATTTAATATTTACTAAAACACCTAACAGGTAATTTTCAGTACATCAACACTTTATTTTCTACTGACTTTAGATGCAACACAGAAGAGTTACAGGTTAAGAAAGAATTGCAGTATCTCTGATTGAATTATAATACATAATCACTACTTGTGAAACTTAAAATAATTTTTAGGACTGACCAGTTTTTTAATTATTAGCATTAATTAGCATAGCCCTGTGGCATGTTCCATAATATGAAAAAAATTCTTGTCTCATATTATGAAAAAAATATTGCCACATTTCTGGAGGCATATACTTATGGCTATGATTTAGAATATATATGTAGATTGGTTTAGTCCACTTGCTGTTGCTATTAAAAATACCTGAGGCTGGGAACTTTATAAAGAAAAGAAGTTTATTTAGCTCAGAGTTCTGGTTGATCAAGATCAGGGCACTAACATCTGCTTGGTTCTGGCGAGGGCCTCTTGGTGGATGGCATCGTGATGGTGAAAGCAGGTGAAGAAGAAAGGGAGGGCACATGGGCAGAGAGAATGCCAGAGAGTGAGGAGGAGCTCACAACAACCCACTCTTGTGGTAACTAACCCACTAAGTGAGACTGGCACTAATACTTTCCAAGGGTGGCACCTCCATGAACCTAATGGCACCACCTTCTCAAGGCTTTACCACCTCTCAATATTGCCACATTGGAGACCACGCTTCCAGAACATGATTGTTTCAGAGACAAACTATATCCAAATCATAGCAGATATATTTTGAAATTTTATAATTTTCAAATCATTCTTTATAGTCTTTTAAAAATGTTAGGCCGGGTGAGGTGGCGCACGCTTGTAATCCCAGTACTTTGGGAGGCAGAGACCGGAGAATCCGGGTTCGCGACCAGCCTCAGCTTGCTCTCTCTGTGTCTCTCTCTCTCTCTCTCTCTCTCTCTCTCTCTCTCTGTCTCTTTCTCTCTCTTCTTAGTGAGGCCCTCCGCAACTTCGTGAGACCCGGCTTCAAAATAAAGGATAAAAAAATAGGGCCGGGGGTGTAGCTCGGAGGTAGAACGCCCCTGGGTTCAATCCCCAGTACCACAAAAAAAAATGTTAAAATACTTTTATTGGCACACTGTAATTATATATCATAGTGAGGTTCAGAGTGATAGAAACATACACGCACATAGTATTTGATATATTTCCCTCTGGATCGCACCCCACCCTCTCCCATTCCCTGAACATGTAATTAAGATTGGTACTGATAATTTTGTATATGCATATAGCATTATTTGAACTGTTTCCTTCATCAAGTCTCCTCTGCTCCTTCCCTAAACCCTCTCCATCACTCCACTGAAGTCTCTCCTCCTTTATCTGAAGTGCCTTTTGTTATTCAGCTTCTCTCTAGCTTCCACATATGAGAGAAAACATACAACTGTTTGCTTTCTGAGACTGGCTAATGTTACTTAGCATAATATTTTCTAGTTCCATCCATTTTCCTACAAATGTCATAACTTTGTTCTTTATACCTGCATAAAATTCCATTATGTATATATACCATGATTTCTTTTCTTTTTTTTTTGTGTGTAGTACTTGGGATTGAACCCAGGGGCATTCTACCTATGAACTACACCCCCAGCCCTACTTTTTATTTTTTATTTTGAAACAGGGTCTCATGAAGTTGCTGAGGGCCTCACTAAATTCCTGAGGCTGGCCTTGAACCTGCGATCCTCCTGTCTCAGCCTCCCAAGTACTGGGATTACAAATGTGCACCACCATGCCCAGCTTATACGACAGTTTTTAAATCCATTCATTTGTTGATGGAGACCTAGGCTTGTTCCATAATTTGGTTATTGTGAATTGTGCTGCTATAAACATGGATATGCATTTATCACTATGATATTCTGATTTCAATTTCTTTGGAAAGAAACCCAGGAGTGGTATAGATGGAACATATAGTGGTTCCTTTCCATCTTCTGAGGAGCCTCCACATTGATCTCCATAGCTGATGTACTAATTTGAAATCCAATGCAATCTCTATTAAAATACCAATGTCATTTTTCATAGATCTAGAAAAAAGTCTTAAAATTCATGTGGAAAAACAGAAGACCCAGATTAGCCAAAACAATTCTCAGCAATAAGAACTATGCTGGAGGCATCATAATACCTGATTTCAAATTATACTGTAGTAATAAAAAAAAAAACAGCATGGAACTGGGTGTGGTGGCACATGCCTGTAATCCTAGTACTTGGGAGACTGAAACAGAAGGATTGCAGGTTTGAGACCAACCTCAGAAACAGTGAGATGAGACTTTCAGCAACATAGCAAGATCCTATTTCAAAACAAAACAAAACAAAAAAATAAAATAAAGCTGGGGGTATAGATTGGAGGTAAAATAATCCTGAGTTCTATCCCCAGTACCAGCAAAACAAAACAAAACAAAACAAACAACAATAAAGAAAACTCAGCATGATATTGGCACAAAAACAAACACACAGACCAATGGATTAGAATAGAAGGGAGGGCTAAATGTGCAATGTGTGCATGTATGATGTTCATACCCTGACATATATCAAAATGTATAATTACAATGCACCAATAAATGAACATAAAAAGTTAAAAAAAAGAAGACACAAAGACAAATCTTCACATTTATAGCCAGTTGATTTTTGACAAAGGTACTAAAATTTATAAATAATTTTAAGAAGTTTTCTTTCAGAAATGTCTTATAGATTTAGATTTAAATCTGTATTGCCTTAATTCTATAATCATTCATTTTTGTTTTTTGATATGTTTTCCTTTTTCTCTCTGAAAATTTCATTCCTTACCCCTGGTGTCACACAATTGCATGATAATGGTGTGACTTATTTGGGATCATTTTCATTCACTGAGCTCACATGTGTTGGATGGCCTTTCAATATTGAGTCTTTTTTTTTCTTTTTCTAGGGAATCTCATGAATTATTTCCCTGTTAATTTCCCCCCACTACATTTTCTTTGATATTCTAGAGGTTTTTATTAGAAAGTCATTTAAACATGTGGATGTTTTTCTCCACTCTTTTCTCTTTTTGCCCTTTCCCCAGACCTTTCAAATTTACTTTACTTTTTCCTCTAAACTTTCTACCTGCTTTCTTTTTAAATAGCCTCCACATCTATTATTTTAGAGATAATAAGTACCTTCTATATTCTTCTCAAGTACATGAATTATAGATTATTTGAATTGCTTTTGTTTGTTTTCTTCTCTTTCCTATACTCCTTCAGTTTCTTATAATTTATTTTCTATTTGCTTTACTTTTTGTTTTTCTGATTCACAGCTGCACTACTGTTGACAGTCAGAAAGTTTCAATTGCTAAGTAATTCTCGCAGGACCCGAAATTATAACTCTTAGAAATCAACTATTGATTACAAGAAAACAATATAAAATCGCAGCAGCACTGAAGTAAGGAAATGTATCTCTGCCAAAGGCCTATTCACACATGGGTGAAGAGAGGCCAGGATATGCTGATGGTCCTCCATCTGCAGGGCTGACTTGGATGCCCTATCCCTCTCAAATCCCAAACTACCAGCATAGAAGCAGAACTCCTAGGAACCAGGGAACCTTAGGTAGAGATATTGTTGCTAAGTAGACAGCACCAATGGCAGAGCCCTTTGAGAGTCTCACCTAAACCAGGTATAAATTGTCAATCTCACTGTTTTCGATCAAGAATGCTTGCAAGCTGGTACAAAACACTGGAAACTTGCCTCAGATCTATGGTTAAACAGCTACACTGTTAATTGGTACAATTCATGTCTTGACTAGGAGCCAATACTGTGTTAGTATATCACTTCAGAAAATAGGTCGGACTAATTCCATACATGCTAGAATTAACCCTTGGAGCACAAAGGTTTTCCCTAAATAAAAGTGGAGCCTGGTGTGGTGACACAAGCCTGTAATCCCAGTACTTGGGAGGCTGAAACAGGAGGCTCATAGGTTCCAGTCCTATAGCTTCAGCAACTTAGTGAGACCCTTAGCAACTTAGTGAGACCCTGTTTCAAAGTAAAATATTTAAAAAGGGGGTTGGGGATGTAGCTCAGATGTAGAATGCCCCTGGGTTCAATCCCTAGTATCAGAAAATTATATATATAAAATTATATATATAAAATTATAATTATATATATATAATTATTATATATTTATAAAATTATCAAAGTGAGGAGCAAAATATTGATCGAATTTCTAAATACATCATATTGCTTGCAATCTGGCAGACTTCCCTCTAAAGACAAGCCTTTTCATTGGGAAAACCAAATAGAAATTTGGAAAATTGTATCATTAGAAGCTACTGAGATTCTCTAGAGAAGGTTATTTCAGTCTCCTGCTGAGGTCTATTATTCAGGCTTTGGTTTTCAGAAGAAGACAATGGCAAAGGATGGAAAACTCACTGTACATTGTGGAGGTTTTCAATTTATCATTCTATTTTCAATCTGTCAGTTTATTGTTTTTGTTTTCTTTAGTTGAACCTTAGTATGGGTTCCTCTAGTTCATTTATTTAGATAGTTGTTAGCAAATATTTTTTTCTGTGAAGGGCCTGATAGTACAAATTTTTGACGTCATGGTATGGTATCACTTTCTACGACTATGGCACTTCTGTGCAACTACTCAATTCTGCACAAAAACGTCCTAGGCAATATATAAAGGAAAAGGTGTAGCTATGCTCCACCAAAGACTTCACTTACTATCAAGAACCTCAACAGAGAGCTGACAGACTGGGAGAAGATTTTTGCCAGTTACTCCTCTGATAGAGGACTAATATCTAGAATATACAGAGAACTCAAGAAACTCACCGCTAATAAAACAAACAACCCAATCAAAAAATGGGCAAGTGAACTAAATAGACACCTCACAGAAGAAGAAATACAAATGGCCAATAAATGTATGAAAATATGTTCAACATCATTAGCAATCAGAAAGATGCAAATCAAAACTACCCTGAGATTTCACCTAACCATAATTAGAATGGCAATCATTAAAAACACAAACAATAACAAATGCTGGTGAGGATGTGGAGAAGTAGGAACTCTAATACACTGTTGTTGGGATTGCAAATTGGTGCAACCACTTTGGAAAACAGTGTGGAGGATCCTCAGAAGACTTGGAATGAACCTACCTTATGACCCAGCAGTACCACTTCTAGGCATCTACCCAAAAGAATGGAAACCAAATTACCGGACTAATGCATGCGTATCTATGTTTATAGCTGCACAATTCACAATTGCCAAACTATGGAACCTGCCAAAATGTCCATCAACAGATGAATGGATTACAAAACTATGGGATATGTACACAATGGAATTTTATACAGCCATAAAGAAAAACAAAATTACACCATTTGCAGAGAAATGGATGGAATAAGAGAACATTATGTTAAGCAAGATTAGTCACAAAAAGTGAAAAGTCAGATGTTTACCTGATATGCGGAAGCTAGGGAGAATAGGGCATAGGAGGGAGTCCAGACAAAGATGGAGAAAACCTTAGATGAGTAAAGAAGGCGACCTAACTGAGGGAGATGGGAAGGGAGAAGTGGGAAACACCCTAATGCACATGATGTACATACACAAATTTATCAAAGTCAACTACTAAGCTGAGCATGAGAAGGAGGGACAGGGGAGGAAATGGGGATGAAAATTGGGGGAGGGCTAATTGACCTTTGTGTGCATGTATACTTCTACCACGCTGAAACTCATCAAGATATATGATTACAATGCACCAATAAATAAATAAATAAATAGGACTTCACTTACAAAAACACGTGGCAGGGTAGGTTTGACCAGTAGGCTGTATTTTTCTGACTCATGATCTATAGTGGAAGACTTAAGTTTTCTGCTTGGTGAAAGAGAAATATGTGAAATGTCAGAGAACAGTTCATTGCTTTTACTCATACTACTCAACTTCACAACTCTTTAACACTTTCTGTGGCTCCTGTTTCTTACACCTCCTCAGCATGCCTGGGAGTTTTTAAGAAAATTTGTTAACTCCTTCTCAGTTTATGTCCACATAGGAATCCTCAACATTTCTGAGATGTTTTGAAAAGTCAGTAGCTTCTCCTACACTTATTTTTAGTCTCTCCAAAAAAAAAAAACAAAACAAAACAACAACAAAAGACTTTTATTGGCTGTTTTTATTTTATCCCTTGCCTTTATCCTTTGAATTTGTATTTTACCCCGTACGATATTTTATTAGAGTGTCAGGAAGAAACACAAGTAAAGGCGTGTCTTTTTTACTGATTGTCTTCTACCAGATGCTCACCTCCTCTTTTTAATTTGCTATTTCTACCAATCTACCTCTTCAACTTTTGCAACTTTTTATTTTAGTACAGTCATATTATTATTTAATGATAACAATTTAGCATCTTTATGAAGCCTTCCCTCTGTTTATAGTTGCATTGAATACAGGGTAAGCATGATACTTTACAGGGTTTTATTGGTGTTGTTACTGAATTGTGAATGTGGATATTGCCTCTTTCTCAGAAATTTGTCTAAATCTTTTCTTATTTCACAATTGAGCAAATATTTTCTGTCTAGTTGAAAAGATAAAGTAATATCTTTAAATAAAACAAATTGACTCATTTTGATACTGTAAGTATAATAAGCAACTGAGGCAGTATTTAATTTAAAATTTTCATACTATTTATTTATTTTTCCCACCTCAGGTTTATTAGTACAAACAGCACAGGAGGACACCAGCCCCTTGCAGAAGGCAGCCCAGGGTCACACCAGTCCTTCTGTCCTCACATTCCCAGACAGAGGCCTTGATGTGCAGCCTACACAGGGGCCTAGTCTGCTTTGGGAGCTGCAGCTGCAGCTGAAGTTGGAGCTGTGGCCTGGACCTTGGTTTGGGGTTTGGTCTTTGGCCAGCAGAGCCATGACCCTTGGCAGTGCAGGCATGAATATACTTGCTGAGATTGGGGTGGGCAATGAGAGCAAGTCAATCAAGCTTGCAGCTGGCACCCCCTGGGATCTTGGGCTTAGACTACTTGGTCCTTAGGAGGGACTCGGTGGCCTTGGCAGGTGTGCTAATGGCCCTGGCATTGTTGGCCTGCATCTTGCTCAGAGATTCATATCTGTGCAATTGGGGTTACTTCATGCCATTTCTGTGTCATTTTAGAGACTGGTTGTGTGTGACGTGGTTCTTGGATTTGGCTACATCTGCACAATAAATCATAGCTCCTGAAGCTCCTGGGACCAGATAAGGAAGAGCCATACTATTTACACCATAACACTCCTGGCTTGGTGGTGCAGGCCTGTAATTCCAGTACTTGGGAGGCTGAAACAGGAGGATTACAGGTTTGTGGCCAGCCTCAGCATAGTGAGGCCCTCTGCAACTTAGTGAGACCTTGTTTCAAAATATATATATTTGGCTGAAAGTGTAGCTCAGAGGTAGAATGTCCCTCGGTTCAATCCCCAGTACCACAAAAGTAAAACAAAACAATAGATCCTAATACTCTTGTGACTTAATTTTAAAAATTGATCTTGCTCATTTGAGATATCATGGTTGTATAACCTAGGTTCATATAGTAAAGGTTGTATATTAATAAAATTATTAATTTTGCCATAATACTCTACTATTTAATTTTTAAAATGTCTTTGCACTTATCTTTTTGCCAATAGACATTTATTTCCAAAGAATAATAAAAAGAAACTGACAGGCTAATTTTTTAGTTTTTTTAAATAAAATGTTTGGGCTAATATTTCAGAATATAAGTTATACCAAATTTTACCTGTCCAGAGGAGTTTATGCGCATCCTGAGTGTTTTATATCCATGTAAGTGCAATAAGGTAAACTAGTACAAATTACCTTCAATCCAGTCTATTCCCCATATTTAATGTGGTGTACTATAATACCACAACATATCTCCTTTATTCTATCCATTTTATTTAGCTTATGGGAAAATAAACAGCAGATTTGAATTAAGATATGTTTATGTTTAAATGAAACTTTCCCATCTCAGTAAGCTATTGGGGCTAAGTCCTTTTGTGAGTCGCCCACATACCACTATACAATGATAAATTTTATTTCAGTGAGATGTTCTTTCATATTCTGCAGAGACCAATTCAGTATAGATAGAACAATGAAGTGGTAAGCGCAATCTGCGATTAACTGACCTCATAGTAATAATTTGAGTAGACGCCCTAAGACTAAAATCATTGAATTTTTATCTTACCAGCACATACATACATTGACAGGTGATAATAAATGAGGAGTTATACAAAATTCTTATTTTTTGTGTGAAGAACCTGGGGCCATGTCAATTCCCTCTGTTATTTTATATATTCCTAACAAATATTCTTATTATTTTCTATAAAATTAGGCCTGGAGTATAGGCAGAAACTCATGGTATCTCATAAAACATTACTATCATTCAAGGAAGTAGTTATAGAGGACAATTAGTGAGGCAATTGAAAATTGAAGTCTCTCAGTTTAAGAGATTTTCAGAATCTTTGCTATCAAGAACTAGGTTAGATTCTGCCAGGTATTCATTTAAGATGGGGAAGGCAGAAGGGAAGCAGAAGCCTTACTAGTGTACCTACAGTCATGTGGCAAGCATGCTTGGGCAATAACCAAAATCCAACATGAGTTTCCTGAAAACTGTCTGTCTTAGTTCTGCAGGTAGCTTTAATCTTACTGCTGGTTACCTGCACCCTGCACTTCCTAAAACTGTATCATTTCATCAGTACTAGTTGGGTCGATGTGTGTAAACTTCATACATATTATCTTATTATGCTTCTAACATTTTTAGAAGCATCTAACTCCCTAATTTTTTTTCTATATGAAAGACATACTGTGGTTTCTGTTTTCCTGAGCAAGTTTAATTAACACAGTATATATTTTTCTTAATAAATAGGTGATTTTTTTATAAATAGTGGTTTAACTCAGGCATGATGGTGCATGCCTATAATCACAGTACTTGGGAAACTGAGACAGGATGATTGCAGGTTTGAGGACAGCCTCAGCAAGTAGTGAGACTCTCATTGATCTAGCAAGACCCTGTCTCCAAATAAAAATAAAAAATAGGGCTGGGGGTGTAGCTCGGAGGTAGAATGTGCCTGGGTTCAATCCCCAATACCACACACACAAAAAAAAAGTGGGTTAAAGACAGTAGTGTTTCCATTTTTGCCTTAGATACCAAGAGTGTCCAAGTGAAAGTCTGTATTCTAATTTTCTTTTTGTAACTAGAATTCTTTAGTATTTTGTACGTTATTTATTTAGCTTATTTAAATAGTACTTTATATTTCTGAATGTAAAGTATATTGATAAGTAATAAATATTTAAATAAAGTAATCTATAGTCTGGTGATGACAATGTTGCCATGTGAGAAACATGCTAAAATAGATAATATAAATTGATGCCCTTAAATCCCTAGGTATTTAATTTATTAAGGTCTTCACCAATTACTTAATTTTTCATGTGCTGTGAAAAGGAAAATAAATTATAATACTGTGCCAGAAATATGCCTAGGATCTGGGCCTGGTAAGATGATGACAACACTTAGAATATGCCAATTAGAAATACTAGGATAGTTTACTCCAGGTGGGTTTTAGCTGAATCCAATTTCATGACTAAGAACTAATCAAGTATACAGAAGTTAAACAGAGACTCAGTGGAAAAACACCATGAGGAATTTGGCAATTAAGTAGTAAAGAGCTTTAGTATGTGAGAACTGAGGCATTTTGATATTGAAAGACTCTAGCATGGACCTTTTGGAATATTGGGAGATGATGCTGGACCTGGGTCATGTAGAGATTTGCTGCCATTTTGAAGGTCTTGGAATTTGTCCTATATACAATGTGAAACTAAAACTATTAATTTACTGACAAAATGGATTTGAGACTCATGAATTAAGCAATATCATCACAGGTTTACATTCTAAGCATGTCAGCACACTGTATCTTATTATCATATGTTTATATGTTTATTTTTAAAAATCACTAGGTGTAGGACATGTTGATTGCTTCTTAAAATATGGCAGATTATTTTATATATGAGAAAAGGGCTCCTTCCCATAATCATACTATAAATTAAGAACTGACGGTAGTCATGAAATATGATGGCAGCACTTAGATTTTTCATTGGCTAATTAAATTTAAGTTCTATTTTTGAACTTTTACTCTAGTTGGTCATTCATCACAATTATAGCCAAACATTCAGATGGGAAACAGTTCTAACTTGAAAGCTTTCACAGAATCCTAAGCTAACTTTTAAAACCCTTAATCTAATTTGATAATACATAAAGTAATTTTGAAGATGTTCTCATCCTTGAACTATTTATATACCATAACCAATAAATGTTTTTCTTTGACTCATGCAGATAAAAAATATTGTCTGCAAAATATCTAGAAGGTTGCTACAGTATGGATGTCAAATGTCCCCCAAAGACCCATGTGTCCTTGGCTTGATCTTTCAGGGTGGTGCTATTGGATAGTGGAAACTTTGACAAGTAGGGCCTAGTGTGAGGACTTTTGGTCATCATGCCCCCAAGAGGGATTGTGGGATCCCCATCTCTTGATACTTTTGTTCCCTGGCTTGTAATAATATAAGTGGTTTTTGCTTCAACAAGCACTCCTCCTATAATGTGGTGTCTTGCCACTTACCCCCCACAATGAGGCCATCTGATCACAGACTGGGAATCCTAAAACTGTGAGACAAAATAAACCTTTTCTTTTCATAAGTACAGTATCTCAAATATTTCATTGTAGTGACAGAAAGCTAGATATCTCTCTTTCTGAGAGACAAAATAAAGTCTCAAAGCTTTAATATTTCTTATTTGAGGAAGAAAAATTAAATTTGTACATAAGTAGGTAGAAACCTACCATTGATTTTAAAAATTATTATGCTGAATATTTACACAAGTTTAAAGGGAGAATACTTAAAATAGAGAAAAAACACACTGTCAAACGCTAAAAAAATTCTACACTAAGCCTTTTGAAAAATTTAAAAAAATTTATTTTTAAATGATCTGTATGTATTTAGTATATACTATTTAGTCTAATTTTATTACCTAGCTTTGTCAGTAAAATTACATGATTCCAGAAAAGCATACGTAACTCAGAATTTACACAAAGTCATAGTGATCATTTTCTCTTTGGTTGGAGAGGTTCATATTATGCTTTTTAGTTTTCTATAATAACCATATGTAACTCATTAAATATATTTATTTGGATAGCTGTTCAGGGTATTAGCAGAAATCATATGGGAAGCAACTAACACCTAGGATCATGTGTGAGAAGTTATTATGTTGTGTCAAAAATGCAAACATGATTATAATTTTCCAGGAATCTAGTGTCGTGCTCTTCTTGGAATCAAAGCATACATTTACCAACTAGAAAAATAACTGCATTTTGTAGATTAAGATATTGAAGTGAAATAATCCACATGAGAATATTTTTGAAATGGACATGTAATTCCTCAATTTGAAAACATAAAATTAGGCTAAAAATTGGGCCATCTCCGTGCTACTATTACTCACTATAATTTATAGTTCTGCCAAGGTTGGTAAGTTGAATAGGTAGATGTCAATTTTTCTAGTAATACAGAATCAGCGTTAAGAACACTGTTACATTAAGAACACTATTTTCAAAATTAAATTTCCTAAACTCTTTCTTGGCAAGCTCTTAACTTTTCTTGGAAGCAAGCAAAAGTGGTTACACATCAGCATGAGAGCAAAAGCAGAATGCTGAAACGAAGGTCTTTTAGAGAACAATCAATAGAAATAAGGTAACTGAATGAAAATCACAGGATTGAACTGTCAATTCTTCAGCAGATTTCCCTTGGCAATCATCCAATAAAGTTGTGATATTCAGTGGAAATAGATATTCTAATAAATTGTTCCAATTTGAGAATTAAAATATGGGACTCCATGAGAAAAAAAGTCCATTATACCTCCTCTGTGTATATGTAAAACACATATGCATATAAACTACTATATACAGTATATTAAATAACCTTGGTACATGATTTGGCTACAATGTATAATTTTGATTTTTTAACTAAGGGTCACAAATTGTTATACCAATAAGGAAAAGCACAAATAATATCTTAGATTTATGTTTGATATGGAGTAATAATATTATTTCCTTGGACTTCTAATCCCAGTACAATATAATCTTTAATAACTTTCACATGGAAAATATTTGCTTTTCTAGTACTAAGTCAAACCATGTCTTCAATTTACTATATACATTTTATTCCATTGTAGTCTATATTATTTATAGAGCATCCTTGGAGGAGTTTCTCTAATTAAACAAATCTTACTGAAATGCTTTCATTTGGGAACACAAAATTTATCTTTATGAAAACACTGTATTTACCAAAATATTTCAGATGTTGAATGTGCTTCTAGTCTGTGGGGTGCAATATAAGATAATATTCCTTCCACACACATATATCTCCACTCTGGCTGTGGCACTCAGAGATGGAAGTTCTGAAATTCTCAAGATTTGGCAAGAGGAATTTAAGAGGTGCCAACTATGATTAGTTAAATTTCCACATTACTATGTTTTACATATCCAGAACCCTTTTTGTAAAGGTCTTGGAAGCATCACAATGAATAAACATTGCTAGTGGGATTTTTAGTAGATAGCCAGTGGCACCTGTGTTCTAGTGCTCATGCTCAGGTTGAAGCATTGCCTGGTGGGTGGTGCCCTCTTCCTCTATTCTTTAGTTCAGTTTATTATGAAATATGTGTAGATAAAACTATGCCATAAAAGTTAACACGATTAGTTAATAGTATTAAGCATCCAATTACAGAAAAATGTTTATTATAATTTAGATTCAGCATTCAGAAATTTTGAACTCTAAATGTGGTTGGATAACTCAAAATGCTACTCTAGTATTTGTGAAGGTAGAAATAAAAACACTAAGAATTTAGTGACAAGTATAGAATAACATTTCTGGAAATGACAATATAATATTTATTGTGGCATTAATAAGGGAAAGTCTGTATAATATAATGAATATAATTGTCAGTCAGGTTCTTTAAAATTTGATACCTAAAGCTATAACACAGAGTAATAATACATATAGTTCACTATATATTTAATATAACCACAATTATGCTTTAAAAATATAAATAATATATAAACACTGATTCTGATTTGAATTTCTAGGCTTATATAATTGTACATAAGTTATTTAAGACACTAACATAGGAGTTTCACAGAAATGAAATTTTTTTTCAATTTTGTTCTTCTGTGTTCCGCTCATTACTTTATCTGAGTTTTGATGTATGGTTTGGATATTTCATGAAGGCAGCAACCAGGTCTGTCCAGTTGGTTGTGGAGTCCTTGGCCTGATACAAATCAGAAGTATAGAATTCATTTAGTAAATATGGTTGAGTAAACAATCAGTGTAGTTTTTACTTTCATTTCTATGATGACCAAAGATGTTGAACACTTTTTCATGTAATTGTTGGCCATTTGTATTTCTTCTTTTGAAAATTGTTAAGTTCATCTACCCATTTACTGATTTTTTTTGTTTTGAGTTTTTTTTTTAATTCTTTAAATATTCCGGATATTAATCCTGTATTGGATTAGTCAATTGTATTGGATTAGTAGCTGGCAAAGATATTCTCCCATTGTGTAGGCTCTCTCTTCACTCTGTTAATTGTTTCCTTTCCTGTGCAAAAGCTTTTTAATTTGGTGCCATTCTGTTATCAATTCTTGCTATTATGTCCCGAGCTGTAAGAATACTAGTAAGGAAGTCGTTGCCTGTGCCTATATCTTGAAGTGTTTCCTCTATTTTTTTTCTTGTAACAATTGCAAATTTTTTGTCTTGTGCTTAGGTCTTCAGTTCATTTTTTTAAAATAAGAACTTGATTGTTTATTATAAAATGCCAGTAAAAACAAAGACAAAATGTAGACATTTAATCTTAGTTCCTTCTAAAATCATTTGAAATATTAAGTAATAATGGTACTACTACTTAGTACTCTTAGAATACTAATATTCATTCATCATTCCTATTTTCTGAAATAACCAAACAATTACATGAAATTCAGCTTGACTGGAGCTTGATATATTGCATGCACATGCTATCTGCAAGCTATATAGCTTCAAACAATAAAACAAAATTGTATTGCAACACAAATATTTGCATCCCTTCAGAAGGTAAGTACAATCTCATTGGAACCATTGAAGGAGAATATTGGTGTGTCTTAATGTGAATTTTTTGTCTATTAGATCATGTCTGTGTCTAAAAGATGCTAAATTCTCCACATTTTGAGTTGCCTTTTGTACAAAGTGAGGAATCAGATTCTAGTTTCATTCTGCTGCATATGAATATCCAGCTTCCCTAGCACCATTTGCTAAAGAGGCTGTCTTTTCTCCAACATATGCTTTTGGCACCTCGGTCAAGACTCTGAGGACTGTGGTTGTGTGGGTTTGTCTCCATGTCTTCTGTTCCTTTCCATAGGTCTATGCATCTATTTTTATACCAGTACCATGTTACTTTTTCACTAGTTCTGTGCTACTATAGCCTTATTATATAATTTAAAATCAGATACTGTGATGCCTCCAGCACTGCATTGCTCTTTTTGCCCAGGATTGCTTTGACTATTTGGGGTCTTTTGTTCTTCCATATGGATATTAGATTTTTTTTAGATCTGATGGGGATTGAATTGAATTTATAGATTACTTTTGATAGTGTGGCCATTTTAACAATCTGATTATATTCATGAACATCTGCTTATTCTTCCATCTTCTGTTGTCTTCTTTAATTCTTTCTTCAGTGTTCTATAATTTTAATTTTAGATGTCTTTCACCTCCTTGGTTAAGTTTATTCCTATGTATGCTACTTATTTTTTTTATTTTTGAAGCCATTGTGAATGGAATTGTTTTTCTGATTTCTTTCTCAGCAGGTTTACTATTGGTGTATTGAAAAGCTATTGATTTTTATGTTGATTTCCTCGTGCTACTTTGCTGAATTTGTTTATTAGCTCTAGACATCTTCTATCTTCTGGTGGAAACTTTAGGGTCCTCTAAGTATAGGATCATATCATTTGCAAATAGGGGTACTTTTACTTCTTTCTTTCCTATTTGTATCTCTTTTATTTCTCTTACTTAATTGCTCTGGCTAAAATTTTAAGTACCATATTGGATAGGATTAGTGAAAGTGGGCATCCTTGTACCTGATTTTAGAGAAAATGCTTTCAGATTTTCCCCACTTTATTATGTTTGCCCTGGGATCATATATAGTCATAATTATGTTGAGGTAAGTTCCTTCTATCGCTAGTTCTTCAGGTTTTTAACATGAAGGAGCATTGAATTTTGTCAAAGACTTTTCCTGCATCCATTGTGATGATCCTGTCATTTCTTAATCTTGAATCTATATATGTGCTATATTATGTATCTTGGTTTGCATATCTTGAACCATCCTTGCATCCCTGGAATGAAACCAACCTGGTCATGGGGAACAATCTTTTTGGTTCCTTCTTAGAATTTTCATCTCTCTGCTTACATTTCTGTCTGTTCTTGAATATTGTTAACTTTATCCATTAGGTCACTTAGCATACTATGAAATTGTTTTAAATTCCTAGTTTTATAGTTCTATCATGTTCTAATTGTTGTTTTGTCTCTTTAAAGTGTGTGTGGTGTGTGTGTGTGTGTGTGTGTGTGTGTGTGTGTGTGTGTGTCTTTTCTTTTGGTAGACCTTATTTTTTCTTGATGGTAGGACATGATGTACTAGGCTTTAATAATGTACTGGTTAGGTCCTTGAAAGGGAAGCATTCTATAGTCTTATGATTATGCTTCCTTCTATTAATGAGCTTCTACCGCTAGACTCTGAACTTCACAAGTTAATCTCAGTTTCCTATTTCTCTTCCCTTAGGTGGAACAGGATGGCTAAAGTGGGCTTGAGTTAGGATTTCCTTTCTCCCACATGGAAAGTGAGAGCTGACTACAGTTGGATATTTCCCTCCCTCAGGGCAGTTAGACTCTGATAGTACTAAAGTAGGTTAGCCTCTAGTAGGCTAATTTTTCCCAAGGACAGGGCTTTTTAGAAACAGAATGTTCTGACCTAATTCAAAATGGTTTCTTTCCCCCACCTCCTGCCAGAAGCATTCTGAAATTTAGTGTGGGAACCAAGTCACTCTTTAAAGGTAATTCTCACAAAATCGAGTGGATGGCTGGATTCCCATGGATTTTCTTTTATTTTTTTTTTTAACTCTTAGACTTAACGACACTCAGCCTCCAGCAATTCATCAATTACAATTTAGACCATTTCCCCTGACCCTGGCCCTGGTTCTTCTGTCATGAGTTTCTGCTCTGGTTAAGCCACTAATCCTCCTACTGACCTGTCTGCCTCTCCCTTCTTAAGGGCAGCAGTTTACTTTGTGTCCTCACCTCTGTTATGGATCCAAGGAGTATACTTCATTTTTCTATTTGTTCAGGTTTTGACTTGTCGTTAGGATGGAGTGGTGACTTCTAAGTCTCTTACATGCAGAACTGGAAACCAAGTCTTTGGCACGTGTTTTGGTTGTTGCTTTCACTGAATACCTCTGATTTGAGCATGCTGTGCCCCATGTTTATCCATGGTGATGTAGCAATGACTGTTTTATTTTTGTTGTTTGCTCTGGTAAAAAAAGTTACTCCCTGAATGGAGTCGGAGGAGGAGGAATTGGATTGACTATTAACAAAAAACATGGATTCTATTATATTTTGCTCATTAAAGGCAATATTTTATATTTTTGCTTTTGATTTTCAGTATAAAGATGGTGGCTACTGCTTTGTATTGAGGAGCTGATGCCATAGATCACAACAGCAATAGGTTTCTTTTGTAGAGTGAAAACTTACCTCCCCAGAAAGCAATTCTTGCACTAATCAATTTTCATGTCATAGCTTCAAAGACCAATTCATTCCCCAGAAGTTCTATGGTGCACATCCACAGAATAGTGCTCCATATTGCAACTTTTGGTTTCTTTGATATACTCTTATCTGTTCCAGATAAATAAGTTTTTGTTCTATTTGGAGGGAAAAAATAGAGTTTATGGAATCTCAAGCTCATTCCACCATGTTATTTTATGATAAATCATGTTGGTTACAAAGCCAATTGTCCTCTGAGGGCAAATATTAAATTGCTGTACAAATATCTTTGAGCCATGCATCTATTCCTCCCAAATAGATGTTTGCTTTTTTAATCTCAGTGTCAATGTAGATTAATTTATAGAAGCAGAACAATTTGGATGCTTGTGGTAGTTAAAAGAGAAACAAGATAGGTATGTCCTTCAGTCCTTTAGAAACAGATATTAAGTGGTGTCACTAGAGGATGAAACCCATATTACTTTTTAAATTGGCCCTCGATCTTAGTCAACATATTTGAAAATGGATTAAATATTTTTAATTTTTAAAAATCTATCCTAAAACTGCTTTGAAAGAAAATAGACTCTAGCTTTGACCACCACTCTATCAAATTATAAAAATTCTCAGGTCTTTATTTTCTTTACCTAAATAAGAGAAGTGGTTAGTGAATTTAACTCATGGGGCTCAGGTATCTAGATAGGCCTTGCCTTAGTTTTAGAATGACAAGGATCCTTATTTGTAGCCTAGTTCTTTTGTTTTCATTTTGTGGTACTGGGGTAGAAACCAGGGGACCAGGGGCCTTCTATCTTTGGGCTATACCCCCAGCCACATTTTATTTTTTATTTGGAAACAGGGTCTCACTAAGTTGCTGAGAGCCTCACTAAGTTACTGAGGCTGGCTTCAAACCTGCAATCCTCCTGTCTCAGCCTCCCAAGTACTGGGATTACAGGTATGCTCCACCACGCCTGGCTGTAGTTTAGTTCTAATATGCTAAATGTGCAATATACAGTATATTGTGTGAGAATTAAATAAATTACTCTAAATTGCTTGTCTTAATGTTTTTGTGTTTCTTTTTTATTTTATACACTTCATTGATACATTTTAGTCTCCTATCACAATGTAGTTCATAGTGATAGTGACATACATGCATACACAATTGTGGAGCTTTCCCCAGCTCCCTCTCCACTCCCCCTTTTCCTTATACAGGATAGAGATTGGCATTGGTATTCTCACATATGTACATAATGTCAATGGAAGTGATTCCTCCATTAATTCTCCTTCTCCCACCCACCCTCCCCTAGACCACCTCCCTTAATCTACGGGAGTTTCTCCTCCATTATCTAAATTCCCTCTGGTATTCCGATTACTCCCTAGCTTACTCATATGAGGGAAAACATATGATCCTTCACTTTCCATGCCTGACTAATCTCACTTAACATAATGTTCTCCAGTCTTATCCATTTTTCTGCAAACAACATAATTTTGTTCTTCTTTGTTACTGAGTAGAATTCCATTGTGTATATATTCCATAATTTTGTAATCTTTTCATCTGTTGATGGACACCTAGGTTGGTTCCATAATTTAAATTTTATGATTTGTGCTGCTATAAACATGGATATACATGTATTACTATAATATTCTGATTTCAGTCCCTTTGGAAAGATACCCAGGAGCGATATAGCTGGATCATATGGTGGATCCATTCCAGTTTTCTGAAGAATCTCCACACTGATCTCCATAGCAGTGTTCTAATCTGCAATCCCACCAACAGTGTAGAAGAGTTCCAATTTCCCCACATCCCCACCAACATTTATTGTTGTTTGACTTCTTGGTGATTGCCATTCCAATTGGGATTAGATGGAATCTCAGTGTAGTTTTATTTTGCATCTCCCTGATTGCTACTGATATTGAAAATTTTTTCATGTATTTAAAGGACATTTGTATTTCTTCTTTTGTAAAGTGTCTATTTAGTTAATTGCCCAATTCTTGATTAGGTTATTTGCTTTTTTAGTGTTAAATCTTATAAGTATTTTGTGTATTCTAGATATTAGCCCTCTATCAGAGGAATAGCTGGCAAAGACCTTCTCCCATTCTGTAGGCTCTCTCTTTAGACACTTGATGGTTTCCTTTGATGAACAGAAACTTTCTAGTTTAATACCATCCCATTTATTCATTATTTTTTTTTTTTTTGCGTAACCGGGGATTGAACCCAGGGGCGTTCTACCTCTGTGCTGCACCCCCGGCCCTATTTTTTTATACTTTATTTTGAAACCGGGTCTCATGAAGTTGCGGAGGGCCTCACTAGGTAGAGAGAGAGAGAGAGACAGGGAGAGAGAGAAAGAGAGCTGAGGCTGGCCGCGAACCCGGATCCTCCGGTCTCTCCCTCCCAAAATACTGGGATTACAAGCGTGCGCCACCACGCCCGGCTATTCATTCTTTTTTTTAATTTCCTAAGCTTTGGGGGTCTTACTAAGGAAGTGTCTATATGTTGGAGTCTTGGACCTATGCCCTTCTCTAGTAATTTCAATCTTTGGTCTAATTTCCAGATCTCTTATCCATCTTGAGTTAACTCTTGTGCATGGTGAGAGGTAGGGATTTAATTCCATTTATCTGCAAATGGATAACCAGTTTTCCCAACACCATTTGTTGAAAAGGCTGTCTTTTCAGCAGTGCACATTTTTTGGCACTGTTGTTGAAAATCAATTGGCTATAAGTGTGTGGATTGGTTTCTGTGTCTTCTATTCTGTTTTGTTGATCTATGTGTCTGTTTTAGTGTCAAAACCATGATGTTTTTATTACTAAAGTTCCGTAGTATAATTTTAAGTCAGGAATTGTGATGTTTCCTGCATGTTTCGAATTGCTGAGAATTGCTTAGGCTATTCTGAAACTTTTGTTTTTCTTTATGAAATTTAGGACTGGTTTTTCTACATCTGTGAAGAATGACATTGATATTTTGATAAGGATTGTTTTGATTCTATAAAACACTTTTGGTAGAGTGGCCATTTTTATTTATTTATTTTTTGTGGCACTGGGGATTGAATCCAGGGACATTCTACTTCTTAGCTAAACCCACAGCCCTATTTTATTTTTATGTTTTGAAATAGGATCTTGCTAGGTTAATGAGAATCTCACTATTTGCTGAGACTGGCCCTGAACCTACAATCCTCCTGCCTCAGCCTCCCAAGTACTATGATTACAGGCGTGCACCATCACACCCAGCTTAGAATGGCCATTTTGATAATATTTATTCTGCCTATTCAAGAGCCAACACCTTATTGAATGGGGAAAAATTGTGGGGAGTCCCTTTAAAAATCAGGAACAAGATAAAGATGCCCATTATCGACACTCCTTTTCAATATGATACTCAAGACTCTAGATGGAGTGATAAGGCAAAAGAAGGAACTCAAAGGAATACGAATCAGAAAAAAAGAACTAAAATTATCTCTATTTGCAGATGACATGATCCTATAATTAGAAGACCCCAAAAAATCAACTAAAAGAGTTATAGAGCTGATTAACAAATTCAGCAAAGTATTGGGATACAAAATTTATCTAAAAAAATCAGTAGCTTTTCTATATGCCAACCATGAACTCGCTGAAAAGTCCAGAAATTAATTCTAGTCACAATAATCTCAAAAAAACCCTCAAAAACAATAAAATACCTAGTAATAAATCTAACCAAGTAGATAAAAGACCTCTACAATGAAAATTTTAATACACAAAAGAAATAAATTGAAGACCTTAGTAGATGGAAAGATCTCCCATGCTCTTGTGTTCTCTTTTTTTCCTTTTTCTGGTACTGGGGATTGAACCCAGGGGCATTTTACCTCTGAGCTACACCCCCAGCCCTATTTTTTATTATTTGTTTTTAAAACGAGGTCTCACTAAGTTGCGGAGGGCCTCACTAAGTAGCTGAGGCTGGCCACGAATCTGGATCCTCCTGTCTCAGCCTCCCAGGTACTGGGATTACAGGCGTGCGCCACCACATCTGGCTTGTGTTGTCTTTTTAAATATAATACTTATTATAATTGTATTCAGTGATTTAAAGTTCTCCCTTTCCCTTTAGCCACAATGAGATCTGCAAGAGAATGCTAAGATACTGTATATTTTCTATTTCACAATGGAAGAACTTTTATAAGAGTAATGTATATGAAGGGAAAAGTAAGTGCTTGGTTTCAATAAATCTGTACTCTAGAAATGTCACATGTAAATACTGTATGTCAACTGACATGAGAAATGACCGACATGGCAAGAGTGGATCATTGTGAACCACACGAGTCAGGTAATCATGATAGCTAACACTGAACACTCTCTATCATTTCACTTAAAACAGAGCTGAAGTATAGCAATAGAGCTGAAGTATCAGTTCTCAGTTTACAAAAGTGGAAATTGAGACTTATGCATGTATAGAAATGTCACAGTCAAACCCATTAATTTGTAAAATTAAGTGTATTAATAAAAAAGCAACTTCCAGATAAAGGGGAGGACTTAGATTAGAATATTCAATATGAGAAAGGTGGAAATGCGATATTAGGAAGATACTTTTGAATTCACACCACAGAGAAATTAGTTACAGCATTATCCAAAAGTATGCACACAAATATGTATCATTTTAGAAATTCCACAAGCATATGGAATTATCTTACAAATTCAACCTTTTAAAAAATTAAATCTACATATGACTAAAAAGACTGGATGTGTTAATGGGGGAAGCATGTAATGTTTCATTACATGTAATGTTTCACAATACATATGCATTGTGTAATCGGGTTTAATGTATCTATCTCCTCAAACAGTTATTGCTTCGTTAGAGTGAAAACATTCAAAATTCATTCTTCTAACTTTTTGAGATATACAGTGCACAATTGCTATCTATAATCACCTCCTGTGTAATAGCACGCCAAATCCAATTGTCATATTTTTCTTCCTCAAAATTAGCAAGAAACTTCTATCACCCATTATTATTGATTCAATGTGGCAATAGTAGCATTAGGGCTTGTGGAATAGAAGACCTGGATTCAGCAAAAACTGACTTATCCTGATAACAGGATCATAAACATCTCTGTGAGGCAAAGTAGTAACATTAAGTTCTTCTTGAACTGGTAGAAAAGTTT
Source organism: Glis glis (assembly GCA_004027185.1). NCBI lineage: Eukaryota > Metazoa > Chordata > Mammalia > Rodentia > Gliridae > Glis > Glis glis. The sequence goes on along the minus strand of PVJS01001055.1, from coordinate 20,451 downwards.
TAGTATAGTTTAGTAATGCGCTCCTTTTAAAATTGTTTCCATGAGTAGCATGTTGCACAAGATTAATCACCATTTTAAATTAATATTCTAAATATATCACTTCTGACTATAATAACTACATTAAGAGAACTTCTCTGAGTGAGAAAGGAAAGTACTTCACATTATTAATTTCTTAACATTGCATAGCACAGTGGGTTATGTTCGTGTAACTTGTATAGATGTGGAAAATTCACAAGAAGTTTTCAAAGAAATAAAAACCTTGAATTATACACTGGCTAACCTCCAGATTTAATATAAACACATGTAATCCGAAAATATTAACTGTATAGTGATTTCATTTTCATGAACTATTCATATATTGACTTCATTGAATCAATGGTTACATTCAATCAAAAGCACTCAGCCAGCTATAAATGTGTATGTGTGCTAATACAGAAACATATATAGAGAGAAAGAAAAAGAAAACTTTCATAGGAAGCAGTGTTATTAAATAGATTATTTTCTTTTTAAAAGTATGTTTATCAAGATTCCTAGTGTTTTATTAATGCCTACAGTGGTATCCTATCATATACTCTTGGTTTTTAAATTACAAATATATGAAATTCAATAAAGCTTCCTTAGAGTTCTTTATGCAGCACCTGTTATTTTTGGCACTTGTGTGGAATTTTGTATTTTCTGTAAATTATCTAACCAAATTACATAAACACATCTGCTCATCTAAGATACTTCATAAACAATAAAAGATTGCTACAATAGAAGAGCTCATTTCCCAACAACATTAATTGTGGACATTCTCTGGTTTTAGAGGATAGTGGTAAGATGATATTTTCCAGTAGGAATTAATTTGAGAGTATTTGCAGAACAGCTCTACTCTTTGTTTTAGACTTTTAACAGCACTATATTAGATTATAACTGTTTGATTCTTAAGACAAAAGCAAAATAGAAGACTAATTTACATGTCAGTGCAAAGACAAGATAGGAAGGGAGGTGGAAAAGCCAAATTAATCATTCTGTACTAATAACTAGAACATATCTGTACTTATAATACATGACCATAGGTAAACTTTTATGTAAAAATAGTCATAAAGCAAATTGTGAGTTTGCTCTTATTCCATTAAGGAATTTTCCCTCACTGGCGTCATAATACTTTCATTAATGAAGGAGTCTTTATTGATGTCTTTCAGATAAACTTTCTTCAAAACCAACCTCTTGAAATTTGAAACTTATCTAATCAAAATATTCCACTCTAGAAGCAATACCCACTCATTTTATTACTATAAGCTAATGATTCTAGTGGAATTGCATTTAATATTCCCTTTGAATCTGATTTTTCAAAATCAATTAATTCTTAATTCTAATTTCAGTTCTTTTGGGCCATTGATTCTTTTCCTCATTAGGCTCTTTTAATCACTTGACTTCTCAAAAAGACAACAGTTCGTTTCTTCAAGAAAAGTTTCCTATGGGAAAAAACTAAAATAAATATAAATGTAACAACCTAAATATATTTTACTGCTAATGTTTTCTCCCTGTATTTGTAGAGTGTGAAGAACTATTGACCAGACAAAAAATGAAATACTTCCCCAATTCCTCCTTCACATATACTTTCAACCTTCACTAACATAAAAGTATTAAATGTGAAATTAATTTTGTACCATGTCCTGTGATTGGGCTGATAATTTTTCTGAAAGCATTAAAACAGACTAGAAAATTTATTTTATGCCCTTTAAAAAACATAAATAACCACTTTTTTTAAATGGTTATAATCTTTTCCTCAGTTTGGGTCATGTGTCCATGTGTGTCTTTGTGTGAATTTTTGTTGCTTCCTATATAGAATGTACATTCATCCTTATTATTTTGTTAGATTTGTCAAAAAAACTTTACACATGCTATCTTGAGAACATTATTTTATTAGGTTATTTCCAGAGCCAGTGTTTCATATTTTATTGGATCATAAAAATAGATGGAAAATTGCTCCCTTAATTGATTAATGTCATTATCAATTATTTTTTCTTTTTCAATACTTTATTGCTGAAACTTCTACTAAAGCATCAATTTCAAATGGCTTTATATTCTTACTACTAATTGGTTTTACATTGACCATCTCCTGCCATTTGTACTGAAAGCTCTCTGAAGGCAGCATATTTTTCAAATTCAATTTACTTTCATTACTTGGCACTCTACGAGGGTCTCAGATGGAATAAAGGTTGCTGAAGAACAGCCAAGAGCTTAATAAGAATGAAGGATATCACATCCTGAAGTCATCATGAGAACACTTTCTTCCAAGGCCAGGTTTCTAGGGATCTGTTTTAAAGAGCAAAGAGAACTCTTGCCTTTTTCTAAGTCATTTCTCTGCTTTACTGCCATTTAATCTCTCTTCTCCAGGAGGCCAGTGGCCAAATGCTTTCCCCCATATTTTTTTTTCTCTCAAATATTCTCTTCAAGAAATAATCATGAAATGGGCATGAAGGCAAGTTTACATGAAACTCAAACAGATAGTACACCCTTAACCAACAGAATAGGCCTCCAAGTGTAGAAGTTCTGGCATTGACAAACTAGAATGAAATATATTCTTGAGCGATCATATAAATTCACCACCCTTGATTTTATATCAAAGTAAATTTTGTCGAGCAACTCTAAGATAGCTTGATTATGGCTTTATGCAAATTATTGTATATAATCCTAGAGCAACACTGTAAGAAGCATATTTATCTCAAGTTTCCAGGAGAGGAAAATGACATCAAAGAGATTAAAAATTTACCTGAGGCGACACAATGAGTAAGTGAAAGACTGATATTAGAACATAGATTTTTTTTTTTTACTTTAGATCTGTGTACTTTCCACTCATTTGCTTGTTTACTGAAGTCACACAATTTCTTGTTAAAAATATGTTAGTTATTATACCAGAAAGAAAGTAGAATCAGCTGGTATTTATATCTGCATTATTATTATTGATGTTGCTCATTTAATGTTATTATTTGTTATAAAATATATGTACTGTAACAGTTTATTCCTATAATTTAGGAATACCACATTGCTATATTTATCCAAATGCAAGCAAATAAATAAAACTATAACTTCTTTTGATAACTTATTACTGCATTGTAATCATACATCTTTATGAGTTACAGGGTGGTAGAGGCATACATGCACACATCACTCTTTTTTATTTTTGCGGTACTGGGGATTGAACGCAGGGGTGTTCTACCTCCGCGCTACGCCCCCGGCCCTATTTTTTATACTTTATTTTGAAACCGGGTCTCACGAAGTTGCAGAGGGCCTCAGTAAGGAGAGAGTGTGAGAGAGAGAGAGAGAGAGAGAGAGCGAGAGCGAGCTGAGGCTGGCCGCGAACCCAGATCCTCCAGTCTCCGCCTCCCAAAGTCCTGGGATTACAAGCGTGCGCCACCACACCCATGTCACACGTCACTCATTTAACCCTCCCCCAATTCCCACCCCATTCCCTCTCCCTTCCCTCCTTCTCAGGTTCAGTATGGTGATTGACTGTAACTTTAACTCATGCAGCAATGACTTTTATCCATCACTATGAACTGCAATCCTATAAGCTTTGAAAAAATCAGATGCTCAGGGTTATACCAGGTATTCCATTTAATTATCATTAATTGAGAGGTATATATAAGAGTTAAGAAATGTGAATTTACACACACAATCACACACACACACACACACACGGCAGGATTGAGAACCACTAAACTACTTCACATAAAATGCCAATATGCACAGGATGATCCATGAAAAGAAGCCCTTTGTAAAGAACCTGACTGTGTTCTCTTTTGAGAGTAGATTTTTCAAAATGTTGATTGGTTGATTATTTCTAAACACCATAAATATGAATATTACATGTTGAGTATACCTACTGTCTGAAAGCTCAGACAGAGTAAGCTCGTATACAAATAACCCCAGCCTCTAAGCATCTGGACACACCAGTTTATTTCTCATGATTCTCAGCATCTATTCAGGACTTTAAACAAGACTGAATGATCTTAACTAATTCTCTTCTGTGCCTTTCTTGATCACTGAAACAAGGGAAGAAATCCCAGGAAACCTCAGCTCTACTACTTGTCAGAACTTATGCACACCAATAACAGTCTGTTGGTGTCTTAGCATTTTCACTGCTATAATCTAAAGACCTGACCATGTATCTCAGAGGAAGGAAGATTTATTTGCTCGTGGTTTTGGGTTCAGTCCCTGTGAAGCCAGGAACTGCGAATCTCAGGGCATGGCAGCAGTGGGAAGTGGAGAGAGAAGACACAAGTGTTTGCTCCTCACATCATGGATGTCAGAAGCAAGAGAGAGCGAGCAAGGGGAGGAGGAACCATATATAATCCCCAAGACTGCAGCTCCAAGAACCAACCTTCTCCAGCCACACCCTACTGGCATGGGCTACTACCAGATAAATCTATTACAAGGGATTTATCTACTGCTGAGATTACAACCAAGCCCCACTTTCCAACATTGTCCCCAGTTTCTGTGTGGGGTAGGGGAGAATTCTAACATTGCCCCCACATTTCCATGAGGGCTAGGGAGCATTCTATTTCCAAACCATTACAATTGTTTAGACTTATTCACAAATCCTCACATATCTACAAGGAGGATAGGTAGTGCCATTAAACACATGGACTATGTGGTTGATGGTACTCTTTCTGACATAGCAACTGAAGGGATAGGTTTATCCCCATTTGGTTAGATATAGATAGATAGTAAAGAGATGGCTAGTTGTTGGACTACTAGAGTACTGTGGATAGCAGTACAACAGTATAATTTTGAAATGATGTAATGTATCGCATTACTGACCTGAATGCCAAGGTTTTCAGGAAGTATGGATTTGTTTGTTTGTTTTCCTGAATGAACTGCTCTTCTTATTTTTATTTTCTTTCTTGAAAAATTATTTTTTGTATTTTTGGGGTTGTATCTATATTAGGGTGAAATTAAAGCAAACAGTTTCTTTTTAGCCTCACAATATAACCCAACAAGCACATAGTGAGTCAGCTGGCAAAAATGGTGCGAGTCAACTACAATAATGAAGATCAGGTGGCTTAGTGTACAGTATTCCAATATGATTGCTTGATGATAGTAGAGATGAGTTAGAGTTTGGATCTCATATTTAGTTCCCCTTTGATGAAAATAACAATCTTGCAATAACATACTGCCAAAAGCATAGGACATTTTTAATCTTCCCATTCTAGTGACTTTGGTATGTACTCATGAAAATAAATGGAAGCATGTGATTCATTTAGGGAAGTTGTTACTAAGAGCAGCCACTTCTATGTATCTTCTGCTTATATATTTCCTAATGACAACTTACACATTTTACTGAGAGTTAAATATGGAAAATCCTTAGGTAGCTCAAGGAGAAGCATCATTTTGAGCAAGAAGCATAAGCACATATTTTCAGTGTCAGAGCCTCGAAATCAGTAGTTTTATCTATTGACAACTAGCTAGTTTTCTCTGCTGAGTTTAGGTGTACTTTAGGGAATGCTTATTATTGAGATTGTTCTCTTTTTATAAAATCTTACCTTACTTGCTTAGTCTGTTTTCTTGTCGGTTATTGTCCCACAGCACACCTGAGGGGAAAAGAATGATGCAGACCCAGAGAAGATTTGAGAGGGGCAGCCCAGAGGGCTGCACTCTATGGCGAAGGCCCCGCTGGACACTGGTCCACAGGTTTTATTCATTTTTGAGGGGGGAGGTTGAGGTATGAATACTCCTGAATATGTGCAGAGCTTGAGAGGTAAAATTTAACTAGTATATGTGCAGCAAGGGCTAGAGGTAAACGTTTAACTTGGCTCGCTGCAGAACAATTGTAGAGTAAAACCACAGAGGATGTGCAGAAGATCTTTGAGACAATGTTTGACAAGTGGGATATTTGGGAATAGGCGCCTGCAGGAGACCCAGGAATGTTTACCTTGGAGGAAGAGGCTGTTTCCAGCCAGCTCATCAGTCTGATCATGGCTTTCCATGACCCTTAGACCTTCCTAGGCAAACATTAACCTGCTTCTAGCAGTCGCATTCTCCACATTTTCTCTTGATTTTCTATACAAATCGTATTTCCTATCAACCTAATTTTTAAGCAATTATTCAATCCAGATAGATGTGAGTTATGCAAAGCTGAACCAGAGAGGGCTCCTCACCTCAGTAGCTGGCAATCAACTGATGAAAAATGCTAATATGGTCGCGGTAATGTAAGGATGCAAATATCAGGTCTGGTAACATGGAGTCTGAGAAAAAAAGTATTTGATAGGAGAAATATTAAGTGATTGATAGGTATGCTGACATTTAAGCTGAACTACAAAGTATGGAAGGGGTTTCTACAAGTGGAAGTGAGGGCAAGAACAATGACTAGAGCAGTCGCCATGTAAGTAATTGTATCTATAGAGAGAGATGTTTAGAGTGTCGGGGAGATTAAGTGATCCAATTTAGTTCAACAAAGCCTGCCTGAGCAGGAAAGCCTATGTTACAGCCTCATCCAGGAAGATCTACAACTTTGTTCTGAAGGTGTAAGCTTATTCTATAAGCAGTCAAAAGTTCTTGGGCTATGGTTGATATGATCATGCCAGTCTTTTAGGAAGTTAATTAAATTTGGAAGAGATGTTTTAGCAAGGAAAACATTTAAAAGGTTAGGGAAGCGTCATGTGTGAAATAATGAGAGGTGAGACTAAATCAGGAACATAAAGGAAGAGGGAAGATGGTCATAGACATTCATGAGTAGAAGCCTTGTACATTTTCCATAGAAACATAGGAGGACTTTAAAAAATAGTTTGTGGATTTAAGTATGGGTGGTTGTGTATTGTTGGTACCTTTATCAAAGGAAAGAAAGATAAAACTACAGATTGAATACAATTTGTACATGACTATAATTGATTTAATTTTGTATAATTCAGGGTATAGATTTGAAAATGAGAATTACTTAAATTCAGCAGTCTGGATTTTCTTTATCCTGATGAGTACACGTTACTCCATTAGGATATAGTGAAAATGCTTTACATGTCTAAGGTCAAATTTTACTTGAGCTACAGTTTCTCTAATCTTGTATGTGCTTTATTATTTGATTTTCTTGTTCAGAATCTTATCTGTCTCAGCAACTTCTCTCCAGCCTGAGCTTACTTTCTGATGTCTGACTGCTACACTGCTTTTGAGCAACATTTCCTTCTTGACCCCTGCTTTCTTTCAAACTTCTTAATCTGTATCATTTTACTGACTTGCTATTTCATACTACCTCTCCCCTGTATCTACTTTGATTCTTCTGGTTCTGAATACCATTGTGCCTCTTTGACCCAGAGGTAGGACTTTTACCTCACTCTTAGATAATATGATATATAATAAAGAACCATCAAAGTAGAAGTTTAAGATGGAAACAGCCATTCTGGACAAGTTTATAAGGACAGTCACTTCCTTAATATTTTTGTTTTTTTGCAGTACCGGAGATTGAACCCAGGGGCTTCTACCTCCGAGCTACACCCGCAGCCCTATTTTTATTCTTTATTTTGAAACAGGGTCTCACTAAGTTGAGGAGGGCCTCACTAAGTAGCTGAGGCTGGCCATGAACCTGTGATCCTCCTGTCTCAGCCTCCCAAGTACTGGGATTACAAGTGTACGCCACCACACCCAGCTTCCTTAATAATTATTGTCTAGAAAGAGTCCATGAGTAACATCCCAAGATGGAGTTGGCCAGGAACCAGAGGCCCCATTAGAGAGTTGCTATATAGATTTGAGTAAAATGAGCATAGGGAAAAGTTAGTTTCTTTTAAATAACAGCTACTCTAGCTTTCTTCTGTACCTTACCCAGACATTGAAGATAACAAGTATAATTGTCAAGGCCACTTCAAAGCATCATTTTATATAATTCTTGGAAATAAGTGAAAAGGTCTTTTTATATTGATATCAGGATACATAGATTTATGTCTTAAGAGTGACACTATCCTTATGTGCTGTCTAATCTTATAACTTATTTAAGGGTAGAATATCTACTTTTACCATTTCAGTTCTGCTATATTAGGTCTACTGCTCAAAAAGTAATAAACATAAATAATGGGAGAGTAAGTCAGACTGATGTCAATGAAATTCATATATTATCTCAGCCTAAACTTCAGATTAATTTCACACTTATTTGTTTTGGTGAAGAATTATAACATATACTGAATCATTGGAAAGATAGCAGTGCTCTTCATATAGTACATATGATTCCCAGTGGATGGGGTTTCTGTTTCTTTGAATGACAGTCAGCACTGTAGAAATTTAGTTAGAAGAATTGTAGGTCAAAGATCTGCTATGTGAGTGACATTGGCAGCATAAAGAAATGATCAGGGAATAAGTTTTTTTGAACTTTGCCAGTCAATTTTTAAAAGTCAGAAATCTTATAAAGAAACCTAAAGGAATAGTTTGTCAAATACAGTTATATTCTAGAAAAATGTAAACAATATAAAATAAGGAAGATAGAAAATAAGAGGTATATAAGCTAAGCTTCAGCTCACTTGGTAAATAAGAAAGATGTTTCTGGTTTTCTTCTTTCTACTTTTTATTTTGAAATTATTTTAGATTTACTAAAGATTTGCAATGTGCCCCAAATCCAGCCATTCCTAATGTTAACAGCTCATATAACCTGTTATGTTTGTTAAAACTAAGAAATTAACATTAGTACAATACTGTTAATTGTCAACTACAGACTTCTTTATTTCACATATTTGCCCCAAATTATCCTTTTATCAAGGATTCAATACAGGATACCATGATTCATTAGGCCAGCATGACTTCTTAGTCTCCCTCAGTCTGATTGTTTCTCAGTCTTTAATGATTTTGTTCCATTGTTTGTGTGTGTTTTTGTTTTTGTTGAGAACCTTGGCAGTCTTTCTTAAAGCATAGTGGTATGGTAGTGTATCTCAGGTTTTTCTTCTTTTTTTTTTTTTTTGCAATATCAGGGATTGAACCCAGGGGCCTTTTACCTCCAAGCTACACCCCTGGCCCTATTTTTTATACTTTATTTTGAAACTGGGTCTCACGAAGTTGCGGAGGGCTTCACTAAGTAGCTGAGGCCGGCCGCAAACCTGGATCCTTCGGTCTCCACCTCCCAAGTAATGGGATTACAAGCGTGCACCACCATGCCCGGCTATCTCAGGTTTTTCTAATGCTTTCTTATGATTAGTCTGGGTTTATAGGTTTTGGGGGAGTATATCAATATGAAGTGGACTTTTTCACATTAAATCAGGGGATACACGATAACAACATGAATTGTTAGTGGTGATTTTAACCTTGATCACTTGGTGTACATGGTATTTCCCAGGTTTCTCCACTAAGAAGTTATTATATTTTACTTTCCATTTTCTATCTGTTAGAGAAAAACACTGCTAAATCCAGCTAGCACTTATGGAGATGGAAAATAAGCTCTACCTCCTGGAGGGAAGAATATCAAATAATTTGTGGAGATAATTTAAAGCCACCAGAGTAATTGATAAATATTTTGAGCAAACTACCTTGAGACAATACAAATATTTTATTCTCTTTAAATTTTTGATCAGTAATTTTAGCATTCATCAGCAGATTTTGCATGAATATTGGCACTGTCTTGCTGTTACTAGAAGATACTCTCGACCATTGTTTTATTTTCTGGCCTAACTTTAGATTCAGACATTTCTACAAGAATCATTTATTGGAGAATGTGATTTAGAAACCAAGATATATATGAGTACTAATTTTGCTCATTTCTGCTGAAATCTCATTGTTTGTAAGGCAGACAGAGCTAGAGAACATAGGTATTTATATGTACTAACTATGCATACAATCATGTGTCTTATCTGTCTATATGTATCTATCTCTATTTTTCATCTGTATGACTCAAATTTAACATCACAGGGTTCATTCTAGATTCTTCTTTTTTTTATTTGTAACTTCTACCTTTTGCAAGATGAAGCTTGATTCCTGTTCTCTACACTTTACTCACTTGCTGTTCAACCTTGATATACTTGTAGTTTCAGAATTATCAAGTACAGCAAAATGTTCATGGATAATCTTTTCATATTTAGCTCTAGGTTATCTAAACAAAACATTGTTTCCCAAAGTTAATTAGGTCTGCTCCTTTCATCATCCACACATTCTTTTTTCAATAGTAATAGTATGTTTTGTTTAAACATGCATGTCTAAAATATTATACCAAAATGCAATCAATATAAAAATTATTGAAATAGTTTACCTTCTTTATCTTTGAACTAAATCTTTAAATCTGGAGTGTGTTACATATCCTTTCATGAGAGTGTGGCATCCATTTTTTTTTTGTATGCGAATTGAACACAGGGGCATTCTACCTCTTAACTATACCACCAGCCCTATTTTATTTTTTTTTTTTATTTGGAAACAGGGTCTTGCTAAGTTGCTGAGAGCCTCACTATGTTGCTGAGGCTGGCTTCAAACCTGTGATCCTCCTGTCTCAGCATCCCAAATACTGGGATTACAGGCATGTGCCACCATGCCCGGCTAATGCCATACATTTTTAAAATAATTAGTATTCCATCCTAAAACTGCTGATATCCTGGTTGATTTTTAGAAATTTACATGGATTAAAGTTTATTTTCTGTGGAGTAAAACCATATTGGTCTTTAAATACACCAATACACTACCAGACAAGACTCTCCTTAAAATCCTCCTGTATGTCCCCTATGCAGTCATCAAATAAAGTCAGCTAATGCTGAAATATGAGGAATTAATATCAAGTTAGTGTCAGGATTTATTGGTAATAGTGCAGTAAGATGTAAATAGATATTTATTAAATTGAATTGAACTGACCATGTGTTTTTCAAAATATGAATTGGATGAAAATGATTAGGGCATAACACTGCTTAGATGGGTAAGTTTTCTCTTTTGTACTTTGTATTTATAAGTAATCTTAAATTCATCTGAAAGTAATGTATAGATGAAGGATTGAAAATCCCAAATTGCAAATTGAATCTCTTTTACTAATATTTCCATTCTCCAGACATTATTTTATCTTTCTCTCAAGCAAGGAAATGAGGATCTGTGTCATCTCTCACTCTGCTCCTGAGGAATTTTAATAATGATATGCACCTATTTTTCTTGTACTTATGTCATTTCAGTCCTTTCATAGCAACTTTGTAGTGGAACATACTTCATGGGCCTAAGGTAAATGTTATTTTCACAGCATAGGACATACAAGGACCATAACTTTGAAGGACTTGAATCTCAATATGCATTGAGGGATAGTGGAGTTATCGGTAGTCTACTGAATATTATTGGATTCTGATCAAAACTATAGAGAAAGCAATCTCTTTCTGTGCCCAGGGAACCAAAATAAATAAATAAATAAATGAACAAACATCATATCAGATTCATGGTTGTAAATAACCTCCACTTTACTCTTGGGGCATGCTTTCTTCACAATAGCTCAATTTATTGTGATTAATGTTAGATTTGCAGGATAAATCAGGTAGGAACCCTCCCCCCCACATACAGAAAAGTCTGGAAAAAGAGATTGCATTACAAAGCCTTAAGCCAAACTAATTTTGCATCTTTAGTACTAACTTTCAAGTCTTTTGAGGGTAAATGATATGTCTAGAACTTTGGCTGAAATACATCTGATCTGGAATTAAATTTACCTGACAAGGATCGGCTAACACATCCCAGTATTGCATTCTCTTTAATGCAAGAATTTTTAAGTTTTCATTGTGTCTGACTGAATGAAATAATGATGGTTGCCATGCATCAGTCGTCTACTGATTAACTTTAATTTACCAAGCAACCCTAGAAGGTATGTACCATTATCAGTTTTATTATGAGATACATATGAGTATCGGAGCTGTTTGTAAACGAATGGCTTACAGTGACACTAGTAAATCTAAGTTTAATATCTTGCTGATTCCTTTAATCCTCACTTTTTTCATGAAGCTATGTTCAGTTGTTCAATTCAGCATTTTTCCTTTTACAGGAGACAGTAATGCTGACCAGGAGTTGGTAGAAAAGAGACTGGTATCCAAGATGAAGTTCAAGTCAAGAATACCAGTAACTCTGTACAACACTCAGACACCTGCGGCCTAAAACCTGACCAATACACTGCCAGTGACAGTCAGTGTCTGATAATCTCTGTTTCTAAATTCTGTAATTTAGTCCACAATATATATTATTCTGTTCTGGGCGGAGAGGTACTGGAGATTGAACCCAGGGGCATTCTACCTCTGAGTTACACTCCCAGCCCTATTTTATTTTTCATTTTGAAACAGGGTCTCACTAAGTTGCTGAGGGCCTCACTGAGTTGCTGAAGCTGTTTACAAACTGGTGATCCTCCTGTCTCAGCCTCTCAAATACTAGGATTACAGGTATGTGCCACAAGGCCCTACTAAATATATTATTCTTTAACTACGTATTTGGAATTTTTGACAACAGTGTGTTCTCATTATTTATATTAGGTCCTTAGGGTAAAATTACATTCATAGCAAGTGAACTGGCAGAGTAGAGATGCACACAAACTTGGCTTTGCATGATTATTTTAAAAGGTTTTATTGAGTGACCTTTAGTAGGTTCATTGTGTTACCTGAAAACACAAATTGTGTTATCAAATTTAGAAAATTTTGTGATTATCAAATATGAAAATAAATGAAGTTTATAGAAGACAAACCTACCTCAATCTCAAGTTAAGTTTAAGTGATTCCCTGCCCAATAAAAATGAATATTTGCCTTTCAACTACGACAATACAGGTGAAACTAAATGGTAGATAATGGCCCTCCTGAAATCAATACCAAAGTTGGATCTACTATTCTAGGTAATGAATTATTGCTTAAGACAAAAGCAAAGTCAAATTCAAGAGAGGAAGTGTTAGTAAACTACGTAACATTTCATTTCTTAACTACTTTACCTTTTGGTGTTTTATGTTAGGGTTTTCTTTTTGGTTCCTTTCTATTTGCTTTGTATATTTTTTTCTTAAGATGTAACTAAAGGAAATAAACAATATATAATTAGTAATTTTTAAGACAATTGATTAATTGATTTTCCAAGTTAATATTATCAATCTGATTAAGACTTTTTTGTCTGCATGCTAATTTATGCCTTACATGTAGGTAAAATTCACAACATTTTCATGTTTCCCCTATTACATTTTTGTGGCTCTTATGATTGCATTTAAAACCCAAACTTTCCTTTTTATGTTTTACATTACATAGATGTATATTGTATATATGTATAAACTACCGATGTTATTTAAATTTATTTTTTAATTCCTTTTTCTGATTAATTTTCAAGGTTACTATAGTCAGGTTAAAATAAAATGCCTTAGCAAATTTCTTCATATGATCTTGATAACAGTACTTGAGAAAGTTCTTTATTTTTGGTACTGGGGATTGAACTCAGAGGCATTCTACCTCCAAGCTACACCCCTAGCCCGATTTTATTTCTTCCTTGGAAACAGGGTCTTACTAGGTTGCTGAGAGCCTCCCTAAGTTGTCAAGACTGGCTTTGAACTTGCGATTCTCCTGTCTCAGCCTCCCAAGTACTAGGATTAGAAGTATGTTCCACCACGCTTGGCAAGAAAATTCATTATTTCTATGAAGAATTAATTCAATGTCTATTGATACTTTATATACTTATGATGATTGGCTCAGTAAAATATTTGTGGAGTATTTTCCATATACAAAGAGGTTTACTTGGTGCTCTACAACAGTGAACACAAGAGACCTGGTCCCTGCCTTTGTGGAAGTTCTAGTCAGTCAGACAGCCATATATTTAGAACTCACTGAGAGCTGGAGACAGTGGCACACACCTGTAATCCCAATACTTGGGAGGCTGAGACAGGAGGATTGCAGGTTTAAGGACAAGTAGTGAGAATCTCATCATACTGGCAAATCCAAGTTTCAAAATAAAAATAAAATAGGGCTGGGGGTATAGCTTGGAGGTAGAATGCCCCTAGGTTCAATCCCCAGTACCACACACACAAAAAAGAACTCACTGAAATATAACTATGATCAGGGACTAGCCTCACTCCCTAGCAAAGAAACATGATCTATTTGGTCAACCAAATAATGCCTCCTTGAATAAGTGATATGTTGCTCTCTAAATAATGACTGGGTGTGTACTGTGGATTGAGTTGCTCAATCCATATTCCACCCTCTTTATAGGAGGTTGTTCTTCCCTAATGAATATAGAAAACCAACGCAACTGTCCGTGGACTTTATTGCATCATGAGTTTAGATTTTAGATGCAAGTTGGTCATACAAATTAAATGGGGTCATATGAGATTTGAAGATTTTGAATAGTGGGAATTGAACCCGGGGTCACTTTACCAATATGCTACATCCCCAGGCAATCTTATTTTTTGTTTTGAGACAGGGTCTCCCAAATTTTCCCAGACTGGCCCTGAATTTGCAATCATACTGCCTCAGCCTCTCAAGTAGCTAGGCATGTGCCACTAGGTCAGGCAGAAAAAGACTTTTTTGGGGGGCTTCATATGAATTGTACTGAATAATGAGTTTCATTGATATCTATCTATATATAAGCATATATATATATCATTGATACATATTATATATATATTTATATATATATGTGTGTGTGTATATATATGAATTCATATATACATATGAGATTCATATATATATGAATTTCACTTCCACAAAAGAAACAGCTCTTAATCCCTAAAAGGAAATAGCTTCCTCAAAGCATTGATTCTCTTTGGTTCTGGGATGTTTTCCTAAATGTCCACCTTCCATTCTGAAACTTCTTTCCTTCCATCTACTGTTGCTGACAAATTCCCCTGTCAATGTAGATAACTAAAGATGTTTCTATTATCACCAATAAGCATTACTATCTATGCTTGATTAAGAATGAATAAGGATTATTTTACTTTTTGCTTATCTTGGAAGATTTTTATTTCTCTGTTGATTTTGAAAAATAGCTTTGCTGGATATAGCAATATTCATTACAAGTAATTTCCTTTCAGGTCTTGGAATATATCAGGATTCCATACATCATGGTGTATTCTAAGCCCACCTGGCTTTTGTAATTAGGGTTGAGACACCTTGAGTAAATGTTTTTGCTTTACCTCTGTGTGTCACCTGGCCTTTTTCTCTTGATGCTTTTAAGATTCTATTCTTGGCTTCCATGTTAGTCATTGTGATTATGATACAGTGTGGAGAAGTTCTTTTTTGATGTTGTCCATTTGGGGTTCTTAATGTCTTCTTTATGTGAATGTACATTTCATTTTCCAAATTTGGAAAATTCTTTGATATTTTTCTAAAGAGGTTGTTTATACACTTGATTTGCACCCTGAGTCCTTCCTCAATGCTTCTTACCCTTAGGTTTGGTCTCTGGATGTTTTCCCAGATTTACTGAATGTTCTGATCATGGTCTCTTATTGTCTTTTCTTTATTATTGACTGAGTGTTCATATTTATATAGGCCATCTTCTATGCCTGATACTCTGTTTTCCAAGTAGTCTGGTCTGTTGGTGATACTCTCTCTTGATTTTGTTATTTGATTTGTTGTGTCTTTCATTAGCCGGGCATGGTGGCCCATGCTTGTAATCCCAGTACTTGGGAGGCTGTGAAAGGAGGATCCGGGTTTCTGGCCAGCCTCAGCTACTTAGTGAGGCCCTCTGCAACTTAGTGAGACCCTGTTTCAAAATAAAGAATAAAAAATAGGACTGGGGTTGGAGCTCAGAGGTAGAATGCCCCTAGGTTCAATCCCCAGTACCATAAAAAAAAAAAAGATTTCTGTTTGGTTATTTTTCAGTGTTTCGAATTCTGTTGACATATTCGTTAACAGCTGTACATTTCTCTGAGTTCATTCTTTGACTCTTTGATCATTTTAATAATCAAAATTCTGAATTTTTCTTTTAGTTCTTTTATACCTCTACCTTGGTAAATTCCATTGTTATGAAGTCATGATGATTTATTGTTGTCTCATTGCCCTTTTTTTTCTCATGTTTTCAGGGTTCTCAGGTTTGCACGTCTGTTGTGTTGGTATTCTCTTTCTTTTTATGTGAGAGTTCTATGTCTAATAGTTGTCTCTTTATAATGGGTCTGGGCTGGTGGTAAATATCATTCTCAAAGCATCTGTCCCATGTAATCAGGAAATTAAGTATGGCCCCCAAAATATTTTTAAAAATATATAGTACCTGTAAATAACATTTGTAGTTTAAGAGCAAAACATATTTTAACATATACTATAAAAGTAGTTACTAATTATTTCTACCATTGTAGTTTTCAAGAAGAAATGAGAGTAGGCTATGATGTAGGATATACTGAGTAAATTACAAATTAATAAGTGTATATTAAAATTATTTGGAAATGAAATAAAAGTAAGGACAATGTAAAGAAAGATAGAAAAAGGAGAAACCGGGTGTAGTGGTGTGCGTCTATAATCCCAATACTTGGGCGGTTGAGACAGGAGGATCGCAGGTTCAAGGAGAGCCTCTGCAATATAGTGAGACTTTCAGCAACCTAGAGAGGGCCTGTTTCCAAAAAATTAAATTAAAATTAAATTAAATTTAAATAAAAAGGGCTGGGGATGTAGCTCAGAGGTAGAACACCCCTGGGTTCAATCTCCATTACCACAAAAAAAATTTTTTAAAAAGGAGAGAGGAAATGAAAATAATGGGGGACAGAAATTAAAATGTAGAGAGTTTTATAGAAAGGAAGTGGGAGTTAAGATGAGAACAAGAAAGCAGACAAGTTATAATGACCTAATTAATTGACAAAATACGAAGGAATTTGATATAACTAATATAACAAATTGTATATGTGTGTGGGGGGAACAGTAGAAATTCATTAATATCAAATGGTTCATGTAATTCTTACCATATAGCAGATCAATATTCTTTCAGGAGACATTGAGTCTCCCTCATGCAGAATTCTTATAATCCTAAATTTTGTATTTAAGATTATCAGATGATAAAAAATCTGAGAAAAATAAATAATCAAATCAGAACCTAAAATTAATGAGCTTGGTTAGGTCTGATTTTTATTGTCTCCCAGGAAATAATGCAGGTTTACATATAAGTCTGTGAATATTTGTGTCCTGGGGAAACAATGACACTGTTCAAAAGTGCCTAAAAGTAAAACAAAACTAATAAAAGGTGTTTATATGATTTTAATTAGGCACTAAGGGACATTAGTTCATTTGTATTAATAGCGAGCTAGCTTTCAAATTAGATATTTGGCTATTTGTTTATAAATAAAAAAAACAGTGTACCATAAAATAAACACTGCAATTTAGTACCAAAATCATATAGTCATTCTAAGGCCAAAAATTTAAAACTACTAAAAGAAGCAAATAAAGTATAAATTAATTCTTAAAGGGATACAAAGATAATTTCTTTTCTTTAGATTGTTCACATTTGGCCTTTTTATTTCTTTCACTCTCTCAGCAGAGCAATAAAACATCTTGACATCCTCTTGGCCTAATAAGATGTATACATCAAACCCACACTGCCAGTAATGTATCTCATCTTTCAGAGTGTAATGTTTTAATCATAAAGGAATACTAGAATGAAGGAAGATATGATATTATCTCAGATGTGATAACTTAATTCTCACATATCAAAATTTTTATGATTCAAGGTAAATGAACATAAAGTACATAAAATAATTGAGAGATTTAAGAAAATTTATAGGAACTTTCTTAGAATTTAATGAATTTCTAATTCATGCAAATTTTAATAGAAGGGACATAGAAAAGGCATTTCCAAATTTGCATTGAGATACACTCAATTTCAATTAATTCACTGCACCAGTGAAGCAGAAAACAGTTGGGTTTATGAGTATTACGAATAGTGTCTGATTGTATTTTACTATATAAACTACATTTGACTTCTGCCATATTGTGTGGCAATATTGAAGTAAAATGAAAGAAGATCTGATAGGAAATAGCTGCAACTATATACACAATGGTTACTTTGATTTATTTTAATAAAATGAAGCGCTGTATTATGTTTGATGATGCCTTGTGTCATGTTTTGTTTTTCTTTATGCTAAAATGCACTTGAATGCAAATAAATAAATGAGTATATATATATATACATATATATATATATATATATATATATGAATTTAAAGTTAACAAAAACTTTTGTTTCTTTTTCTTTTTCTTTTTTTGTAGTACTAGGGATTGAACTCAGACTCACACATGCCAGGCAAACATTCCATCACTGAACTATACCTGCAGTCCAAAATGTTTTTCTTATTTAAGAAATTAATTGCCAGGTTTGGTGGCACACACCTGTAACCACAATGTGCATCTTTCAAAATAATATGTTCAGCCCGGTGTGGTGGTGTACGCTTGTAATCAAAAATACTTATTAAATACTTCTTAAATGATTATTAAGGAAAAAAGTCATTTTTTTCATTCTTTCTTTAATATTGGTAATCGTTTCTTCCCTTCTTGTATTCATATTCTTTAGTCATCATTTTACCAAAATGGTAAATATATCTGCAGTCTTTTCTGCCTCTTGACTGTGGTCTTCAGTCTACTGCTTTGGTTTTTGTTTGTTTTATGGTACTGGGGATTGAACCCAGGGGCTTTCTACCTCTGAGGTACATCCCCAGCCCCTTTTTTTGTTTTGTTTTGACACAGGGTCTCTCTAGGTCTTACAGGGTCTCTCTGAGAGTCTCACTACATTGCTGAGGCTGTTGAACCTATGATCCTCCTGTCTCAGTCTCCCAAGTACTGGGATTACGGGTGTGCGCCACAACTGGCTCAGTTTACTGCCTTGTTCACAGAATCATGAAATGCTGGGGAAAGATGACAAGCACAATACCAGCTAATCCCCCTGAGGTTATTCTCTCCATGTAACTTTCACCTTTCATTCCTCATAGTCTCAATTTTCTTAGGTATTTCTTTTTTTCTCATTCTTTACTTTTTCTAGATCATAGTATTGGTGTGAAGCAAGACAGCTATTTATTTATCATATTCATCATACATACTTATAGAAATCTGTACCCAGTGATCTTTGACTTATTAGCAAAATCTGTCCTCAAATTTTTTTAAACTTTGCTACTTAAATTTATGGTTGGCTGAAAAGTTACTATTTCAGAGAAAAAAAAAGGAGCTACCAGCATATTTTTGCCTGACTACAACTAGTATTTATATGTAGTGCAATGTCGTGCAAATTAGTTTCAGTATTTCCTCACTAGGCCCAAATTGCTTAATTTATACCATGTGTCTATTGTGTTTTATCTCCGTGACCTGGTTAATTTGCTTAATGTTTCTGAATTTCATTTTATTCATGTATACATTAGAAATGCTAATATTTTCTTATGAGATTTTAATTATTTAACTGATATTGTTAACTATTTTGATGGTGGCAATACAATCCTAATTAAAATATTAACATCTGTTTGTATTACACATATAAACCTAAAGTTAATGCTAACCTATAGGAGACAGTTATATATGATTATATAGCTATTTATTTCTAATGACGCTAATACATTTGTTAGTACCAATACATGTGTCATAGTAGCTTATTTCTGTAGGCCTATTTTAATAATACACTTTCATCATAGCTAAGTTTGAGGTTAAATTTTTCATACATCATGTTTCCCTATATTTTTTGTCTGTTACAGGATTGGTGTTTTTATTGCACTGGCTATTCTACATTTTCAGAAGAATAAATATTTGTGTACCTGAAATTTGAATCATAAATAGAAAACATGTATTTTTGTGTTCACTGTGTATATTCATTAACAAAATTTCTCTATCTTCTTCAGTTATTTTACTCATTCAATTTTAGAGGCTTAAAAACACATGCTAAGCTAAGAATTACATTCTGGGGTATTTTTTGAAGTTTTGTGGAATGAAAATACTAATTCAGTGCAATAGTTATGCAATTTCTATGCACTGAGCATAAAGTAGCAGCTTTCATTAGCAGGTTTTCACAGTCAAAACTGTTATTTCTCTACCAACATTTCTAATTCAAAATGCAAGCTGCTTGTTTGCAAACAGAGAAATTGGAACTTGCCAATTATGCTAATCATCAGTTATAAAAATCTCTCCAAGTTCTCATGATCTAAGGAACAATTGAGGGCTCACTTTTTATGCCTTGTCTACAATTATATATCTATCCTAATTTTTCCATCATTTTACTTTAATTATGAAGGCACTTTAAAAAGCCATTCTTTACAGCCATTAATGGTGTTATTAACATGTAACGAATTAAGGTTTTAGCTGGGCATGGTGGCACAAGCTTGTAATCCCAGTACTTGGGAGGCTGAGATCGGAGGATCACGGGTTCATGGCCAGCCTCAGCTACTTAGTGAGGCCCTCTGCAACTTAGTGAGATCCCTTTTCAAAATAAAGAATAAAAAATAGGGCTGGGAAGCCGGGCGTGGTGGCGCACGCTTGTAATCCCAGTACTTTGGGAGGCGGAGACCGGAGGATGCGGGTTCACGGTCAGCCTCAGCTCTCTCTCTCTCTCTCTCTCTTTCCCTGTCTCTCTCTCTCTCTCTC